>JAJOOS010001375.1:0-43932 GCA_029582725.1 Solanum chiquidenum | reverse complement strand
TTAAGGAACCCGTATGACTTTACAGAATTGAATTCGGGCAAGTAGAACTCTCGAAATTGATCTTAGCGTGAACGGGTAGTTTCTGAGTGTCGTTGGTTGAAGGTGTGTTGTGAAATGGGGTCTTGGAATTATTAATTTTGCTCACTGGTTCCTTGCAAGCCACTGAGGTACGATTTTTTCCTCCAGGGCGGGGCAACTATAGTGGGGTGAGGACTGCTGTGGCGGACCAGATGCGACTTAAAGTCGAAAATAAACCCCAAAAATGTTTTATTCTGTAATTTTGAACTAGATAGCTATGGAACGAACCCAGGGGTTTTCTTGACAGTTATTCACCATTATTGAAACTAAAGGTAATATTTTTACTCTCCAAATCTATTTTTCGATCCGTAGAATGTAATCTAATGGGTGATTATAGATGGGGAAGGGTTTTGATCTCGAAGTTATGGTGAAGAAATCCCTAATCGGGGTATGAGGATCATGTGTATGATCTAGGGTTGATGGGATTGTTAGTAATTTGGGTAATTAGTTATTTTTTATTGATTCCTGTATAATATATTTGTAGACCAAGAACAAGTGGAAAGAGTACAGAAAGAGAAGAATCAAGTTTCTTAAGGGTTTGAAGCTTGTTTCGAGGTAGATGATGGTTGTGATTTCATGATTGTGTTATATATGTTTGTTCTTGCTTCATTTTAATACGTATATGTATGTGAATGTTGCATTATTGATCACACTAATGTTAATGAGATAGATGAATGATGAATGCCATGAATCATGACTTGATTGTATGATTTTTAGAATGTACTTGTAATTGTGACTGTGGCTTGTTGAATGGATCGGGTGTTGCGTTCTGACACACTAACTTGGATGGGTTGCCACATTTCGGCGTAAATATGGGATCGGTTGTCACGTTTCAGTATAAACATTGGATCGGGTACCACGTTCCGGTATGCTAACAGTTTGGGCTTGGGTTCCATGAGAGGACCATTGACTTGACATAATTGTATAATTGAGAATTGTGAAATGGTCCGTTGTACGTAACTGATGATGATATTGTATATGTTCGGTGTATGCATGTTATTATTATGTTGTAATGACTTATGTGTGTTGCACTTAGTGCGATAGCCGCGTGCTCCTACCAGTACACTGTGGTTGTGTACTGATACTGCACTAGCTCTTTCTTATTGAGTATGGGGAATCTTCAGACGTCAATTGACAGACCTCGATTAGAAGATCAGTGATCGTCGATCAAATTCAAGGGTGAGCCAATTCTTCCAGGTTGCCATGAGTTCTTTTTTCTGTCTATGTCCACATATCAGACTTAGATTTTCTAGTTAGTTATTAGTACATTAGTTTGGGGTTGTAACCTTTCTTGTTTAGACTATGATCTTGTTAGAGTTTTGGTATATTGACTTTCAAGTTCTAGGCTTTTAATTCCGCAATTCGTTGTTAGATCTTTTGAAAGTTTATGGGAGACCTTATTTTGTTATTTAAACTTTCTTTTGTAACTTTAAATGCTTTAGTAATTTGATTAAGTTGGTTAGCTATTTAGTATTAATGGTTCTCCCACTAGATGGTTAGTGTGGGTGCCAATTACGATGGTCCGGGTCTTGACAAAGTTGGTATAAGAGCCTAGGTTTGTTGATCTCGATGTACCAAAATTAGTCTAGTAGAGTCTTGCGGAACGGTACTGAGATGTCTGTACGTTTCTTAGAGAGGCTATAGGACTTTAGAAAATCTCTCTATTTTCTCTTGTCTCCTTTCGTGCTATAACTTGATTACAATTGGTATATGGCTATTAATATTGGTATTTAACCTCCTTCACTCTTTTATCCACAGATGGTTAACAATATATTCAACGGCGTCAGGACCATGGCTCCCGTCAATGCTCCAACTGAGGAATCTGCAGCGAGAGGTTACGGTCGTGGAAGAGTAGCAACTACTAGGGATTGAGATCCGATTGAGAATGCTCCTAGAAATGAGAACCATCATGCACATCATGAAGAGGTACAAGATGAGGCTACATGTATCCCTCCTTTAGACCCAGTGTTAGCTCAGCAGATTATGTCATTCTTTAAAGGATTGGTCGGTACGGAGTGCTTCCCTCTGTTCAAGAAACTCAGGCTCCCACCCATCCCCCTATTGCTAACACCGCCCCCAATGTGGGTGGAACTGGAGGTACTGATTCTTTCTTTCATCCTTTGTTTGGTCCTATTATGACTGGTAATGAGCATGAAATGTTGACTAAGTTTTTGAAGCTAAAGCCTCGTGTGTTTCTTGGTTCTGAGAGTGAGGATGCATATGAGTTCATCCTAGATTTCTATGAGAGGCTTCATAAGTTGGGAATTGTCCATCAGCATGGGATTGAGTTTCTGACTTTTTAGCTTTAAGGTGAGGCTAAGCAGTGTTGTAGAGCTTATGTGGAGTGCAGATTTTCAACTTTACCCCCACTCTCTTGGACTTAGTTTCATGCTCTATTCTTAGAAAAGTATGTGCCTCGGACTTTGAGGGATCACAACAAAGATGAGTTCATGGCTTTGGAGCAAGGAGGTATGACTATGGCTGCTTATGAGGCTACGTTCCATGCTTTGTCTAGATATGCTACTCAATTGGTGACTACTGAGGAAGAGATGATCCGTTTATCTATTAAGGGACTAAATTTTGAGTTGCACGTATTATCTGTCCATACAACCTCTGCAGGGAAAAACTTTAATTAGGTAACAGACTTTATTAAGAAAGTGGAGAGGGTGAGGCGAGACGGTCAGGCCAAAGTATTGGCTAAGAAAGCCAAAAATTTAGACAACTTTGAAGATCTTATTCCAGTGGTTCAGGGAGGCCAACACTTGCTGCTATGCCCACCTCTACAGGTAATTACTCGGGAACTCCACCTCATAATTTGATTCAAGATAACCAGGGAATCACACCTTTGGCGGGCAGCAGGCCATCCTTTGATCGTATTTGCTATAACTGTGTAGAACCTGGGCATATGAGGAGAGATTGTCCCCACCCGCGCATGATGGATTCAACGCAGCAGCAGTCTAGAGCAGTGATACCCATGGGAAATGGTAATAATGGTCAAGGGAGTCCATAATGTGGGCGATGAGGTAATCAACGAGGACGTGAAGGTAGAGGAAATGATGATGCAGGTAGGGGTAACGTGCAACCAGGAAGGGAAGTCATTCGACATGAGGATATGGCTCAGTGTTATGCCTTTTCGGGCAAGAATGAGGCAGAGGTGTCTGACGCAGTGATCACATGTACTATTCTTGTCTGTTACCGGATGGCTAATGTGTTATTTGATCCAGGTTCTACTTATTCTTATCTGTCCGTGTGATTTGCCGCTTCATTTGCTATGATTTGTGATATACTTGATGCCCCCATCCATGTTTCTACCCTAGTTGGAAAGTATGTCATAATCACCCATGTCTATCGTGCTTGTCCTATTTTGTTTATGGGTTATCAGACTTGGGCTGATTTGGTGATTTTGGTTATGACTGACCATGATATAATCTTAGGCATGACTTGGTTGTCCCCCTATTATGCTGTGCTTAATTGTAATACTAAGTCTTTAACTTTAGAAATTCCGGGAAGGGAAAAATTAGAGTGGGAAGAGGTGTACAAGCCTAAGCAAGCTAAGATAATATCCTTCCTTCGGGCTAGAAGACTGGTAGGGCAGGGTTGTTTGGCTTATTTGGCTCTTATTCGACATGTTGAGGTTGAGCCTCCATCTATTGAGTCTATTCCTGTGGTGTCAGAATTTAGAGAAGTGTTTCCTACTAATCTGCCTGGTATGCCTTTGGATAGAGATATAGATTTTTGCATTGATTTAGAACCTGGTACTCACCCCATTTCTATTCCTCCCTATTGAATGGCCCCGACATAATTAAGAGAGCTAAGGCTCAAATCCAAGAGCTTCTTGATAAAGTATTTATTTGTCCTAGTGCTTCCCTATGGGGTTCTCAAGTTTGTTTGTTAAGAAAAAGGATGGTAGTATAAGAATTTGTATAGATTACCGGCAATTAAATAGGGACACTATTTGAAACAAGTACCCTTTGCCTCGAATAGATGATCTTCTTGACCAATTGCAAGGTGCATCAGTTTTCTCCAAGATTGATCTAAGGTCTGGCTACCATCAGTTAAATATTAGGCTTTAGGATACGCCCAAGACGGCGTTTAGAACCCGCTATGGGCACTGAGTTTCTAGTTATCTCGTTTGGGTTAGCTAATGTACCCGCAACTTTTATGAGTTTAATGAATGGGGTGTTCAAGTCATTTCTTGATTCATTCGTCATAGTCTTTATTGATGATATTTTGGTCTATTCGAAAAGTGAGGAATAGCATTCCGACCATCTTCGTACTGTTCTTGGTGTTCTTGGAATACAAAGGTTGTATGCAAATTTTTCTAAGTGTGAATTTTTGTTGACTTCCATTGCATTTTTGGGACATGTAGTTTTGAAAGAAGAGGTAATGGTAGATCCTTAAAATATTGAGGCGGTTAAGAATTGGGTTCGGCCTAGCTCTGTGATTGAAGTTGGGAGTTTTGTTGGGCTCGCTAGCTATTATCATTGATTTGTGAATAACTTTTCTTCTATTGCCACTCACTTGACTAATTTGACCATAAAGGAGATACCATTTGAATGTACTAAAAAATGTAAGGAGAGCTTCCAAAAGCTCAAGACTCTCTTGACCACCGCACCTATTCTAGCATTACCAGTTGAAGGCAAATATTTTATTGTTTATTGTGATGCTTTACAATCTGGTTTGGGTGATGTGTTGATGCAGGATAAGAATGTCATAGCTTATGCATCGCATCAATTGAAGGTGCATGAGAGAAATTATCCAACACATGATTTGGAGTTGGCAACGGTAGTATTTTCTCTTAAGATCTGGCGACATTACCACTATGTTGTTAAGTGTGAGGTGTTTACTGATCATCATAGTTTGCAGGATGTGTTCACTCAGAAGGATATGAATTTGAGACAACGAAGGTGGATGAAGTTACTCAAGGATTATGATGTAACCATTCAATACCATCCGGGTAAGGCTAATATTGTGGCAGACGCTTTGAGTCGAAAGGCGGTGAGTATGAGTAGTTTAGCTTCCCTGAGTGTAACTAAGCAACATTTGGCTAAGGAAATTCAGACCTCAGAGTCTAAGTTCATGCAGTTGGGCATCTCAGAGAAGGGTGGGGTGCTAGCTGGCATCGAAGTTAGGGCCACGTTCATTGAGGAGATTAAGGCCAAACAATTTGAAGATGAAAATTTGAATGAACTCAAGAAGAAGACTGTGATTGGTAATGCAAAGATACCACTCTTGATGTAGAAGGTGTGCTTACTTTTAAAGGAAGAATTTGTGTTCCTCGAGTTAATGACTTGATTCAGAAATTGTTGACAAAATCCCATGGTTCGCGTTATTCCATTTATCTGGCCGTGACCAAGATGTACCGAGATTTGAAGTGAATTTATTGGTGGCCGGGCATGAAGAAAGACATAGCGGAGTTGTGGCTCAGTGTCAAAATTGCAAACAAGTAAAGTATAAGCATCAAAGGCCTGCATGTTGCTTCAAAGAATGCCAATTCCGAAATGGAAGTGGGAAAAGATAGCCATGGATTTCGTGGTTGGTCTTCCCAAGACTTTGGGGAAGTTTGATTCTATTTGGGTAGTGGTTGATAGATTGACTAAGTCAGCCCATTTCATTCAGGTAAGACTAGATTATAATGCTGAACAATTGGTGAAGGTTTATGTGTAAGAGATAACGAGGTTGCATGGGGTGCCCCTTTCTATAAACTCAGACTGTGGTACACAGTCTACCTCTAAGTTTTGGAGGAAGTTACATGATGAATTAGGAACACAACTTACTTTTAGTACCGCCTTCTATCCAAAGACGGACGGGCAATCCGAGAGGACTATTCAAGTGTTAGAAGATATGTTAAGGGCATGTTTGATTAATTTCGTAAGGCATTGGATAAGTTCTTACCTTTGTGTGAGCTCTCATATAATAATAGTTATCACTCCAGCATTGATATGGCACCATTCGAAGCACTTTATGGGAGGGGATGTAGATCACCCATAGGATGGTTTGAGGCTGGAGATGTGAAACCTTTAGGAGTTGATTTAGTGAAGGATGCTGAAGATAAGGTGAGGAGTATTCAAACTAAGCTCTTAGAAGCCTACAGTAGATAGAAGAAGTATGTGGATCATAAGGTAAGAAACATGATGTTTGAGACTGGTGAGAATGTTCTTCTTAAAGTATCATCAATGAAAGGGGTGAATAGATTTGGCAAGAAGGGCAAGCTAAGTCTGGGATACATTGTTCCTTTTAAGGTTCTTGAATGTGGGGCCCGTGGCCTATAGATTGGCTTTACCTCCTAACCTATTGGGGGTTCATCCGGTATTCCATGTGTCCATGTTGAAGAGATATCATGGTGACGAATACTATATCATTAAGTGAGACTCAATTGTGTTAGACAAGGACCTCCAATATGAGAAGGAACCAATTGCAATTCTTGATCGTGATGTGCGTAAGCTAAGGACCAAGGAGATTAAGTCCGTGAAAGTTCAATGGAAGCATCGTCCAGTTGAGGAAGCTACTTGGGAAACCGAGAAGGACATGCGAGACAAGTATCCCCAGTTGTTCGTCAATTCAGGTACTACTCCATTCCTTCCTTAGCCTATTTTTCCTAAGTTTGTCACTCGGGGACAAGTGATGGGTAAATTGGTATCTATTGTAACAGTCGGTTCCTATCGTTATAGAAAGGCAAACAGGGAAAAATTTTGGGCCCAAAAACTTTTTTCATAGTAACTTGAGATTTCCCAACCTAGTCCAGATTTGGACGAAATCAAAGTCATTAAAGTCTAGGGAAATCTGGTAGCGATTGGGTGATTTAATTATGATTTTAATTACATGATTAGATATATAAGACGTTAAGGAACCCGTACGACTTTACAGAATTGAATTCGGGCGAGTAGAACTCCCGGAATTGATCTTAGAGCGAACATATAGTTTTGTTGGTTGAAGGTGTGTTGTGAAATGGGGTCTTGAAATTATTAATTTTGCTCACTGGTTCCGTGCAAGCCGTTGAGGCGGGGTTTCTGACGCCAGGGATGGGCCTCGTAGCGGGGTGAGGACCACTGTGGCGGGCAAGATGCGACTTAAAGTCGGAAATAAACCCCAAAAATGTTTTATTCTGTAATTTTTGAACTTGAGAGCTAAGGAACGAACCCAGGGGTTTTCTTGACAGATTTTTACCATTCTTGAGGCTAAAAGTATGATTTTAACTCCCCGAATCCATTTTTTGATCTGTAGAACGTAATCTTATGGGTAATTATCGATGGGGGAGGGTTTTGATCTAGAAGTTATGATGAAGAAAGCCCTAATCTGGGTATGGGGATCATGGGTATGATCTATGGTTGATCAAATTGTTAGTAATTAGGATAATTAGTTATTGTTTATTGATTCCCGTCTTATATTGATCATTTGTAAACCAAGAACAAGCGGAACGAATCTGGAAATGGAAGAATCAAGCTTTTTATAGGTTTCAAGCTTGTTTAGAGGTAAGTGATGGTTGTGATTTCATGATTGTGTGATAAATATTTTTTTTGCTTCATTTTAATATGTATATGTATGCGAATGTTGCATTATTGATCACACTAATGTAAATGAGATAGATGAATGATGAATGCCATGAATCATGACTTGATTGTATGATTTTAAAAATGTACTTGTGATTGTGATTGTTACTTGGTAAATGGAGCGGGTGTTCCGTTCTGACACACTAATTACTTGGATCAGTTGTCACGTTTCGGCATAAATATGGGATCAGTTGCCACGCTTCAGCATAAATATTGGATCGAGTACCACGTTCCGGTATGCTAACAGTTTGGGAATTGAATTGACATAATTGTGTAATTGAGAATTGTGAAATGCTCCGTTGTTCGTAAGTGATGATGATATTGTATATGTTCGGTGTATGCATGTTATTATTATGTTGTAATGACTTATGTGTGTTGCACTTAGTGGGATAGCCGCGTGATCCTACTAGTACATTATGGTTGTGTACAGATACTGCACTTGCTCTTTCTTTGTTGAGTACAAGACATCTTCAGGTGGCTATTAACATATCTTGCTTAGAAGATTAGTGACCGTCGATCGAATTCAAGGGTGAGCCAGCTCTTCCGGACTGCCATGAGTTCTCTTTCTGTCTATGTCCACACTTCAGTTATATATTTTCTAGTTAGCTATTAGTACATTAATTTGGGGTTGTAACCTTTCTTGTTTAGACTTTTGGTACATTGACTTTCAAGTTCTAGGCATTTAATTCCACAATTCGTTGTTAGATCTTTTGGAAGTTTATGGGAACTTTCTTATTTAGTTATTTGAACTTGCTTCCGTAACTTTAAATGCTTTAGTAATTTGATTAAGTTGGTTAGATAATTAGTATTAATGGTTCTCCCACCGGAGGGTTAGTGTGGGTGCCCATCATGATGGCTTGTGTCGTGACATTATTGTTATTCTTGTTATTATTGTTATTATTATTATTATTGTTATTGTTATTATTATTATTATTATTGTTATTATTATTATTATTATTATTATTATTGTTATTATCATTATTATTGTTATTATTGTTATTATTATTGTTATTATTGTTATTATTATTGTTATTATTCTTATTGTTAAAAATACAGGATCTCTAACCTGGCGGTAGTCCGCCCAGTCATAGATCAAGCAATTCAATATCCTTAGAGGTAGTTCAACTACATAAGAATTAAATTACACAGAAATCTTAAACACAACCTAGACTGTAAGGTAATGACTTTTACCCAAGCAAAGGGTCTGTCTAGAACTACTACATACTATTATTGAGCCCATGTGTCTGAAGATTCTAACCGGGTATAAGACGCCCTTTTTAACTCTTTTTGGGCTAAAGACCACGACTTATCAGACGGAGTCACTAAGACAAAGCCAATAATAGTAGTACTAGTTCTGACTGTACCTTAATCTCTGAACCTAGTCGAAGTCATTAAGATTTTTCTGTAATAAAATAAAGCTTAGATCTGTTCATGGTTTATATAAAGGAAGTCAGTTATCCGGCATAGATATTAAGTTAGCCGGACATAGTCACGACTTTTAGATCAGAGAACATAAAAGAAAATAATAAAAAGAAATGAAAAATACCTTTGAGCCAAGGGCTTAAGCAAACAACTTCTTTATTAATACAAACTTCAAACTTGCACACAAACTTTAGAGAGAAGAGGAGTAAGAAGAGAGTAAGAAGAGAGCAACATATGGTTTTCTCAAAACCTGACCTTTCTTAATAAAACTCAAACCTATTTATAGAGAAAAATAAAGACAACACGCATCTTTGTACAGTAGTAAAGGGACTTATCTGTCCTTTCAAACAGTGTATTAACTGTAGATAAACAGTATTACATCTTTTCTTTGTTTTTCAACTTCTTGAGAAAATCTCCTGTCTTAGAGATATCATCTTCTGTCATAATGTCAGTGTCAGGTAATTGAGCTTCTTGATCTTCACTAGTTTAACTGCGCATAGACGTATCTGACTTGGCGTAGTTAGTGATATTAAGAAGTAAATTTCTTTTTACTTCTTCAAGATAAATTTTATCATCTCATCTTGATCTCCATCCTGGTTAGAAATTCTTCTAGCCATGTGCTTTACTGACTTATCAATTATCGTCTTTTCTGGAGATCTTGAACTATAACTCTGGATAGTCTGGGTGATTGTATCTATGAGTTCTTGTCCATATAGAGACTTCGTCTGGGGTCCTTTTTCATTAATTTATCCCAGAAATTATTGTAAAATAACCGATATAGGCATGTGATTTGTTCGTCGGTGAAATCCACCTCTGGGCTCCATTTATGGATCCAAGGAACAGAGAATTCTATAAAGAAGTATATTTGTTCAATATTTTGCAAATAACTTATATGTTCGTGATGGTATAACCTATTGAGATCTGGAGAAACCTTAACCCATTCTCTATATAATTTTAAAAATAGATCGGGCAGTATTTTAATGGTTGGCCCATGGTATGACCACCAATCTAAAAACCAATTTGGGATAGGATTTGCCACAATTTTTGCACATACTTTGATGAACTAGGTATGCTTATGTTTTTCATTATTATAACAAAGAACCTTTTTAAAGGCTTGGATATAATCCCAATAGGTGGCTTTGGTAATAACTTTGTCAAGGCTTATCTGCCTTTCTTGCATTGAGGACATACCCCAATCTTCAATAGAAATGATATACTTTATAATCATTTTAGAGAAGTTATAAACTTTCTCACTGGTATTATAACCTGAAAAGTGCTGAAATTCAACACCCGTGCTTATCAACAAGTTTTCATAATATGATCTGGTTTTATATGATTCTCCTGGAAAATATAATCCGTTTAGTAAATACCGTTGGAATATCTTCCAAGGTTCCTCTTTTCTCTGAATATCAGAATTTTCTAAAAGAAATATCATTTCTCTTTTTTCTACCTTTTCGTAGGTTTTATCATCATCCATATCATCTTTCACTAAAGAAGCAAAAGTAGTGCCTTGCTTTTCATCTTGCTTCTTTTGTGATAAGTAAGCTTGTAATTGAGCGTATAACGGATTATTTTATGGAATATCTTCCAAGTGTACTGAAGCTGAAGAAGATGCTTCCTTGAGTTTAATTTAACTAAACTCATTCCTCTCTGCATAATTAGAGAGTTAGATGTAGATCCGTATGAAGTTCTTGTTGAAGAGCTGGAGGAGTTTCTTCCTCTTCCTCGTGGATTATTTCCTCGTCCCTTGGTAATATATTGTTACCCAGGGAGGTTCCATCCTGCAAATATCAAGTTTTAGTTAGTATCATAGCTGCCCCAATCTTCGAAGATAACAGTATCTTCGACTGGTAGATTATTATTTTGAAAAACATCTATCATCATTCCATCAATGATTTTCTAGCATATAAGCTCTTTCATATCTCTATTAACCTTTACAACCTTTAATACAGTAATTAAACGTTTTTCTATAAAAAAATAATAGAAATAGGAATATAATCGATTTCTGAATTAATAGAATCGTATTCAAATTCGAAGGTATTGTATTCACTCATTTTGCAAATAATATCTGGATAAGAAATCTGGAAGAGAGTTCTCACTTTCCTTTTTATAAAGGATTTCAAAATCAAAAGGAGCCAATTGTGCTTGCCATCTGGCAAACATTAACTTTGAAGCATCATGCTTAAAGTCTTTATCAAACATATATTTCACTGATTGAGCATCGGTGTTGATAATAAACTTTTGATTGTACAAATCATCTTGAAACTTTAAAACACATTTGACGATGGTTAACATTTCATGAGCCACCGTAGCATACTTTTTCTGAGCCTCATTCCATTTTCCTGAATGAAAACGTATCAAATACTCAGTTTTGTCGTTAGGATTGATTTGTTTAAGAATCCCTCCATAGCCAATGTTGGACTCATCTGTCTCAACAATTTTTTGCCAAGCTGGGTTAGCCAGGGTTAGAAAAGGTAAAGATTGAACATGAAGTTTAATGTTCTTAACTAAAGAAGTAAGACTATTAGTCCAAGGAGATTTGTTATCCTTTTTAAGCCTATCATATAACGGGGCTAAATCTCGAGAAAGATTTTTGTAAAAAGGAGAGATATAATTCATACTTCCCAAAAATCTTTATAATTGCGTTCTATAAGTAATTACATCAGAAAATTTTGAAGCGAATTCAATAGATCGCTGGATAGGAGTAATTTTTCCTTGGCAAATGAGATGTCCTAGGAAACGGACTTCTGTTTGAAATAAACTCATTTTGGGTTTGGATATCACCAAACCATTTTGAATAACAATTTTCTTAAAAATGTCTAAATGCTTAAAATGCATTTCTAAAGTCTTTGAGTAGACTAGGATATCATCAATATAAACAATAATAAAGTCTAAATAGGAGTTGAAGATATCATTCATAATTTTTTGAAATTCAGATGGAGCATTTTTTAATCCGAAAGGCATTATATTCCATTCATATTGACCAAACGGAACATTAAAAGCAGTTCGATAAGAATGTTCTTTGAAAATCTGAATTTGCCAATAACCTGATTTTAGATCAAATTTTGAAAATATATTGGCGTCATATAATCTGGAAAGTAAATCTCTTTTATTAGGGATAGGGTACCTAATCCATTTTAAATATTTATTAAGTGGTTTATAGTTAATTACTAACCTGGGAACCCCTCGTTCTTTTTCTGCAGCGTTATTAACTTAGAAGGCAGTGCATGACCAAGGAGATTTAGAAGGTTTTATTAACCCCTTCTGAAGAAGTGTATCAATCTCTTTTTTGCAGAATTCTACTAGTTCAGCATTCATCTGACAAGGTCGAGATTTCATAGGAATATTATCCTCAGAGAAACTTTGTTCATATGGAAGAGTTACAATATGCTTTTTCGATTCCAAAAAGCACTGGGATGATCAGCACATATGTCTACGATCATTTGTTCAGAAATTATTTTAATTTTTTCTTGCACTTTGGTGGATTTCAAAGTATCGAAAATATTCATGCTAAACATTTCAAGCTGCAAAGAGGAAATATACTTTTGTTTCATGTTAATCAAAGCATTTATATCACGCGAAATAGGGTCGGTAATGAAAGTATAACTTACATTCTGATCTTTATAAGTAGCAAAAAAACCTTTAGCAATTATACTAGTAAAGGGATAGATAACATTTATAAACGGTGTTCCAAGAATAATTGGAGGATGCAATTGATTCTTTACTAAGAAAAAGAAATGAGGTATGCAAACTTTATTTTGACAAATACGAGTATTAGGAAGTTTATACTTTATATCTAAAGCATGCCCGGATGCTGATCTCACTATGTGAGTTGTTTTCTCAAAATATTTAGTAGGTACAAGACCTTCTTGAATACAACTAACATCAGCACCGCTGTCAATCATAGCAACATTAGTGATAGAAAATTGATTATCAATCAGAATGGTGCAATTAATATACCATTTATGCGCTGTGACTACCTGCATTATTCCTAGAAACATATCTTTTCTAGGATCAGCCAATTTATCAAGAGTATTAATTGCAGAAGTAACTGTAGGGGTGAAAACAGGAACATCATCTTCATCTATATTTTTTCCCTTTCTATTAGTATGCTCTATCTGAGTAATACGGTGATCACAAATCATCTGAGTTTGTTTAAGAGATTTAATCTCGTTTTTCAAATTTTCAATTTCTTCCTTTAAATCATCAAAAGACGAATCACGGATGACAACGAAAGGGCTATTATTCAACCTGTTATTAATTTCAGATAAAGAATAAGGACCAGAATAGTCAAACACATTTTTTGATCTTTCTATAGGTTTTGAAGAGCTAGCACTGTTATTTACAGCAAAGTGAATAATCTTATCGCGTAAATTACTGTCAGTAACTTCTTTAAGAAGTTCAATCACATTATCAGAAGTAATAGTATGAACATTCAAATCTTCAAACTGAAATTGCAATTTATAAAATAATTCATTATCTTCGCAAGAGCAATTGTTGTCGTCGCACTTGCAGACCTTACTAGATGAGGTTTCCGCAATAGGAGCTTCTCCTTCGGATTCCGTTTCAGAATCGTAATCGGATTTAGATCCGGAAGTATATAAACAACTATAGATCTTATCAAAAACTTCATTTTCCAAATCTAAGGCTTGCAGCTTATTAAGCCTGCAATTTGGCGCTATGTGGCCAAACTTTCCACATTTATAACACTTGATTTTCGAAAGTTCTCATTTCGAACGATCTTTATGAAATCTAGTGGATCCTCTATGAGATCTCTGTTCTCTGTGCTCTTCTTTAGATCTTCGTCTAGATCGTCTTTTCTTTCGGTAATAATCATCTTGACTAGAGTCTTTAGACTCTTTAGTATGAACTTGCTTTCCTGTACCAGGTAATCCAAATTTAGTACAAAAATCTCCTAGCTGAGATCTTTCTCTTAATTTATCCATCTTGAGTTGTCTTCCGAGTTTTAACTCGTTGCACAGATTAATACCTTCTTGAGTGCAAGCTCCTATTAATTTACCATAAGTAAAAGTTCCATAAGGAATATTTCCCTATGGGGTTCGAAGAGTTTTCTTAACTCTCTCTGCAAACCAAGATGGGAGACCATCTAGGAACTTGGCTTTCCAATGTTCTAGAGCATTTTCAGGTAATTCCACTACTCTGCTCAAATAGGTGTCTTTATACCACCTAAACTCACCTAGATGTCTACATCGTAGACCATTTATTAAAGAACGAACAGTTTCATATTGATTGGTAAATCTACAATTGAAATGTTCGAGAATAGTTAGAACTAAAGTATAAACAACATCTTCTCTGTTTTTTACCAAAGCAAATCCAAGGTTATCAACTCCTTCATTAGCAGCCTTGGCATTAATTACAGTTGCTTTTGCTTCGGTGGTCATATAATTGTCCCACCATCCTCTTAGCTGACCCGTAAAACCTGCAATAATCATTTTGCAAATGGTTCTATCGGTGTTATTATCACTTTTGCAAATCGTGGCGTACATGAGCATTCTATGTACTAGAATCGTTAATTGTCTATCAGTCATACCATCTAGATTCCATTCATAAATCTCACTACCACTATAAGACGTATTAGTCTGATTCAAATCTCGTTCCTCGATTAACACATCTTGAGGGGTCAGTCTAGGGGAGTAATAAGTTTGCATGCTGGGTGGCTGAGCATAAGCATTTCCCTTATTTCTCTTAGGAAAGCCACGAAGTTTATTAACTTCTGTCTCAACTTGAGCTTTGAAATCAAAAGTATTTTCAATATCATCAGCAAATTCTTCAGATAGGCTAATGGGCTTAGCCCCTAATTCAGCAAATTTTTTATCAAAAATATTTTCAAGATCATACATAGGTTTAAAGATAAAATACTGAATCTCAGGAGGTCTTTGAATAGATACCTCAGGTGACTTAGAAGTTGAAGCCTGATTAGAAGAAGGATTTAAATCACTTTTCATTTGATTAATTAAAATAATTAATTCGTCCAATTTTTTATCAATATAACTAATATGTTCTCCAAGGACTTTAACATAAAGGCCCAAATAATTATTTTGAGAAATGAGATTATTAATCTCGTTAATACTAACAGTGGATACATCACTTTCAATAAATTTTTGAAAAATAGTGAAAGTAATGCCAGTATTATTAGGCAAAATAAAAGGAGCTTGAGGAGGATAAATAGTTTGAATTATATTTCCAGATTCATCTTTATAATATCGTTCAAGAACCTTGATGAACAAAGGAAGACAAGTGGTTATAAACCAAGGTACGAAGAAAATGCTATGATTATGAATCGCACAATTCTCATAGAATTCTTGAGAAATATTATGTAAATCATCATCATTATAAGTGTCAAAGAACCAATTTTTAAAATGACTCCATTTATCATTAGCAAATTCATTTTTAATGTACTATCTCGCCAGGGAACCTGGGCTAAAATCAATTTGGTGTTCATTCATCATTAACTATCATTTGGATTAAAATCCATTTCTGAATTAGAAGGGAAATCTTTATCAGAAATATCTGAGGTTTTATCATTTACTCAAAAAATATTTAATCGAGGATCAATCTTAATCTTTTCTTTATTTTCAGATATGACCGAAGAAAGAGTATGTAAAGAAGCAGCGCGATTTCTAGCAGGACCATACATAGGTTCAATAAGAGATATATGCTAAATCGCCAGTCTTCTATTAGAAAACGAATGTCTATTATAAGGAATACTTTTATCATCAAATTGCATACAGATCTTACCATCTGAATTCTGAGTAATATGAGAATAATCAGAATTGTTGACCGCATCGGTCATCTGAGTGGAAGGTATAACCGACTCAAGAGTCCAAGTAGTTGGAAAATTAATTTCTTCCCATTTAATAGGTCTTCTAGTAGTGACCTTAGATCTAGCAAAATTGGTTTCTACTAAAATAGTCTGATCTGATGTATCATATAATTTACATCTAGGATTTAAAGTAGCAAGCAATTTATAATATATGCGATAAGAAAGACATATCAGTTCAGAATCAGGTGCATATTATAATCATGCGTTTTAATATTCAATGTTAAGGCATCCAAAATATTTGAATCAGTCAAAGATAACTGAAGATTAGGCTGAGTATTAAAATAAACTGGTCCATACGCTATAGTGGATTCAATCGATCCCATCAACGATTGTCGGAAATTTAAGTTTCTCGCATCTCGGAGAACCGCTAAAAACATTTTCGGTAACCCTTTCAGAGTTAAAGTTTAAAGGCGATTTGAACCATACCAATAAGTAAGAACTTATATTGATGTCTATAAATATCAATATCACGTTTATTTAATAAACGAATTGTCTGTTCAGAGGAGTTTAACGCCAAAGACTGTTCAGTAGTTTTTATGAGTTGTTTATTAGAGAGTTTATCAAACCAACCATAATCATAAATGGTTTTTATATCAACCTTCGGAATAGTCCATTTGTTTAACAAATCAAGATTTTGAGGTATATCTACCTCTTCCAATCGGGTACTTTTAGTACTCGTGTCTCCTAGATCCATGATCGAAGAGTATATCTATACCGAAATTCTTAAAAAACCATTTATATATTCCATGAAAGTTCCAGGCTCTGATACCAAAATACAGGATCTCTAACCTGGCGTTATTGTTATTATTATTATTGTTATTATTATTATTATTATTATTGTTGTTGTTGTTGTTGTTATTATTATTATTATTTATTAATATTATTATTATTATATTATTATTATTATTATTATTATATTATTATTATTATTATTATTATTATTGTTATTATTATTATTATTTTGGGGTTGGTAAATAAAACAGAAGGAAGTTGGATTTGATATGTTACTTAATATGCATGCACCATCATTTATGTTACTTAGCAAATTAAGATTTTTAGTGGTTTCTATGGTGTAGTTAAGGCTATGAGGCAATCATTAGGAATAGTGTATAAATGGAATAGTTTTGGTGGCTTTAGTCTGTCCTTTCTCGGGCGACATAAGAATTGGTATAACTTGTCACCGATTTGATTTTTTTACGTTTGATTATCATATTGTGAATAAAGTTTCGATATTATAATATGGGTAATTAAATACTAGGTGTATTATAATGTATGAAAACTATTAGGATTCTATTGTTGGGTGAAATTAAGACTTAACCCTAAGCTTGAAATTTAGGAACTTGATTATAAATTTGGGGTGAGTTATTGGGTCTAGACTAGATACATAATAATATGAGTGTTGTTAGTTTTGAAATCTTATTGTGAATATTTATTTGAATAGATTGCATTGATTTGAAAGCCAAACGAAAGGGCCAGACTCAATTCCTGGAGGGAATTATTGATTAATTGAGGCAAGCAGATTTCTAAATCCTTGTTAAGTGTATAAAATCATTTATTTCCCTTTGTTATATGTTGGGGAGTAATAGGACTTGGTGATGAGTTGACTTATCCATATTTGTAACGACCTGTTCTCGTCGTTATAGAAAAGCCAACGGGGAAAGAATTTGGGCTAGAGAACTTTTAAGTAGTGACATGGAAAATTCTAGCCTAGTCCAGATTTGGATGGAATCTAAGTCAGGTATGTTCTAGGTAAATATGGTAATGAATGAGAGATTTAATTGTGAATTTGATCACACGAGAGGATAACTAAGTCGTTAAGGAACCCGTACAACTTTACAAAATCAAATTTGTGTGAGTAGAACTCCCAAAATTGATCTTAGCATGAACATGAAGTTTTTGAAAGTCCTTGTTTGGAAGTGTGTTATGAAATAGGGGCTTGGAACTCAAATTCTGAGGTTCTGTCTCCGTACAAGCTGCCAGAACGGGATCAATCCTTCCAGGGTGAGGCCACTATGGCTGGATGGGGTCCATCGTAGCAGCCGGTAACAAATTAAGTCGGGATTAAACCCCAATATTGTTCTTATTCTGCAGTTTTTGTTCTTGAGAGCTAAGAAACGAGCAGTGCAATATTTTAATAGTTTTCCACCTCTTCTAGTGCGAAAGGTAAGTTTTTTACTCCTCTAATCCATTTTTCGATCCGTAAAACTTAGATTCTTGGGTGATTATCATTAGGGGAGGGTTTTGACCTAAAACTAATGGTGTAAAAAGCCCTAAGTTGGGTATTGGTATCTTGGGTTTGGCCTAGGGTTGATAACTTCGATTGTAATCCGGGTAATTAGGCCTCGTTTATTGATCCTTGCATTAATTTGTTGTTTTTAGACTATGAACAACCGGAAAGAATCCGAAAAGGGAAGATTCAAGTGTCTTGGGGGGATTCAAGCTTAGTTTAGAGGTAGGTGATGGTTTGATTTAATGTTTGAAAGATGTATATTGGAAATTGATTCATTGTAATGCGTGCATGTACATGAAAGAACCACTGTTGATAAAATCTAATAAAATGAGTATGAATGAACAAATGTATGCCATGATTCAATACTTGATTGTATGATTATGAGTATGTACATTATGAGTGTGGCTGTGATTGTCGTTGTGTTGATTGGATCAGGTGTCACATTTCAACACATATATTAGATTCGGAGTCATCTTTCGGCACAGTAATTGGGATCAGGTGTCATGCTCCGGCACACTAATAGTTTGGGTATGGGTTCCATGAGAGGACCATTGAATTGTCATAACTACTTATTATTGAGAATGTGAGATTGTACACTGCTCCTAAAATGTTAACTGTTGTGTATATATATATATATATATATATATATATATACACACACACACATCATGTTTACTATGTTGTGACTGTCTATATATGTTTCACTTACTGGAATAGCCGCGTGATCCTACCAGTACACTGTGGTTGCGTACTGATACTGCACTTGCCCGTTCCTTGTTGAGTACAGGGCATCTTCAGGCGGCTATTGATAGACGTCAGCTAGGAGATCAGTGATCGAGACCAGAATTCAAGGGTGAGCCAGTTCTTTCAGGCTACCATGAAGTCCTTCAATTTAGTTTAATCCACTCCTTTCGGACTCAGATTATTTTAGACATTTCTTATGTTTGGTTGGGGTTGCCCCCTTTTCTTATACTTGTTGAATTTAGATGATTTTGTACAGTGACTTTAAGGTTTTAGGGGTTGAATTTCCTCAATGGTTATGTTAGTTGGTTATTTAAACTTCCGGAGTTTATGGGAACTCCGTATTTTCATTTGTCATTCAAACCTGCTTCCGTATATTTAAATGCCTAGTTTTTTTTACGTACCTTAGTCGGGTTGTAGTAATGGTTCTTCCACTAGAGGGTAGTGTGGGTGCCAATCACGATGGTCTGGGTCGTGATAAAGTAGGTATTCGAGCCCTAGGTTTGTTGATCTTGTTGTACAAAAATGAGTCTAGTAGAGTCTTGCGGAATGGTACGGAGACGTCTGTACTTTTTTTCGAGAGGCTAAAAGACTTTAGGAAATCTCTCTGTCATTTTCTTTCTTCGTGTTATGACTTGATTCCAATTGGTATCTCGTGATCCAAATTGGTATCTAATCTCTTTCAGTCTTCTATCCACAGATGGTTAACACTAGATTCAATGACGTCAGGTCCGTAGATCTCATCAATGAGCCAGCTGAGGAGTCTACAGCAAGGGGCCGTGACCGAGGCAGGGGTAGAGGAAGACCAAGGGGCAGAGGCTGATAAAGGGTAGCACCCTCTAGGGGTGGAGCTCCGGTTGAGAATGCTCCCAGAAATAAGGTTCCTCCCGCACATCATGAAGAGGTAGAAGAGAATTTAGAAATCGAGGAGGAAGAGGAAGTTGGACCAGAGGAGGCATCACAAGCAGAGGCTACATATATTCCTCCCTTAGACCCGGTGTTAGCTCAACATATTATGACTTTTCTGAAAGGATTGGTTGACCCTATAGTTCTTCTCGCAGTGCAGGCAACTCAAACTCCCGTCAACCCCCTCTATTGTTGTTACTGTTCCCAAGGTGGGTGGAGCTATAGTCACTGATACCTTTTTCCATCCCATATTGGGTCCTATGATGATTGGTAATGAGCATAAAATGTTGACTAAGTTTTTGACGCTAAAGTTGCCTGTGTTCTATGGTTCTGAGAGTGAGGATGCCTATGATTTTATTTTGGATTGTTATGAGAGGCTGCATAAGTTAGGTATTGTACACCAACATGGGGTAGAGTTCGTAACCTTCCCACTTTAGGGTGAGGCTAAGCAGTGGTGGAGGGCCTATGTGGAATGCAGATCATCAGTTTTACCTCCACTCACTTGGACACAGTTTCATGCTCTATTTGTGGAAAAAATGTACCCCGGTGGTATGACTGTAGCTACATTTGATGCTAAATTCCATGCCTTGTATAGATAAGTTGCACAATTGGTAACTATAGAGAGGGAGAGGATACATCTATTTGTCAAAGGATTGAACTCCGAACTTCAGGTATTGTTTGTTCACGTGATTTCTGCGGGAAAGAGCTTTAATGAGGTGACCAACTTTATGAAGAATGTAGAGGGAGTTAGACGTGATGGGCAGGCTAAGGCTTTGGCTAAGAAAGCCAAGAGCACATGTAACTTTCAGGGTTCTTACTCCAGAGGTTCAGGTAGGCCGACGCTTGTAGCCCAACCAATTCAGTCCACCATGCCCACTTCTACAGGTAGTTACTCGGGAACTCCACAACAAAATTTTATTTAGGCTAGCCAAGGAGTCGCGTCTTCGGCTAGCGGCAGACGATCTTTTAATCATACTTTCTATAATTATAGGAAACTTGGGCACATGAGGAGAGATTGTCAATACCATACATGTTGGATCCCGCGCAGCAGAAGACTAGAGCAGTGGTACCCGCGGGCAACGGTAATAATGGTAGAGGACATTCACAAGGTGGGCGAGGAGGAAATAAGCGAGGCTGTGGAGGTTGGAGTAATGGTAATGCAGGCAGAGGAGTAGCGCAGCCAGGCAAGTAGGTTTCCCGTCAAGATGACAAGGCTCAGTTTTATGCCTTTCTGAGAAAGGCTGAGGCGGAGACATCTTCTGCAGTGATCACAAGTACTATTGTTATATGTGACCGAATGAATAATGTGTAGTTTGATCCAAGTTCTACTTTTTCATACGTGTCGATTTAGTTTGCCTTGGAATTTGATGTGGTTTGTGATGTACTTGATGCCCCCGTCCATGTTTCTACCCTAGTGGGAGAGTCGGTCATAGTCACACATGTTTATCGTGCTTGTCCTGTTATGTTTATGGGTTTCTAAACTTGGATTGATTTGGTTGTTTTGGATATGACTAACTTTGATATAATGTTAGGCATGACTTGGTTGTCCCCCTATTATGTTGTGTTAAATTGTAATACTAAGTCTGTGACTCTAGAGATCCTGTGTAGGGAAAAGTTAGAGTGGGAAGGGGTGTACAAGCCTAAGCCAGCTAAGGTCATATCTTCCATCCGGGCTAGGAAACTGGTGGGGCAGGGGTGTTTGGTATATTTTGCTCATATTCGAGATGTTGAGGTCGAGTCTCCCTCTATTGAGTCTATTCCCGTGGTGTTAGAATTTAGAGAAGTGCTTCCTACCAATTTACGTGGTATGCCC
Organism: Solanum chiquidenum; assembly: GCA_029582725.1. Classification (NCBI taxonomy): domain Eukaryota; kingdom Viridiplantae; phylum Streptophyta; class Magnoliopsida; order Solanales; family Solanaceae; genus Solanum; species Solanum chiquidenum. Next base: position 22,348 of record JAJOOS010001375.1, on the reverse strand, counting down.
CCGGATAGAGATAAAGATTTCTGCATCGATTTAGAACCTAGTACCTGCCCCATCTCCATTCCTCCTTATCGCATGGCCTCGACTGAGTTGAGAGAGCTTAAAGCTCAAATTCAAGAACTTCTTGATAAAGGCTTCATCCGTCCTGGTGCTTTCCCATGGGGTGCTCCTCTTTTGTTTGTTAAGAAAAAGGATGGTAGTATGAGGATGTGCATAGACTATTAACAGTTGAATAGGGTCACCATTCAGAATAAGTATCCATTGCCTCAGATAGATGATCTGTTTGACCAGTTCCAGGGTGCATCAACTTTCTCTAAGATTGATCTAACGTCTGGTTACCATAAGTTAAAGATTAGGCATGAGGATGTACCAAAAATGACATTCAGGACCCGCTATGGGAATTATGAGTTTTTAGGAATGTCATTTGGGTTGACAAATGCACCTACAACTTTCATGAGTTTGATGAATGGTGTGTTCAAACAATTCCTAGGTTCTTTTGTTATTGTGTTTACTGATGACATTTTGGTTTATTCAAAAAGTGAGGAAGAGCATGCCGACTATCTTCTTATAGTTTTGGGTGCCCTTGGGAGACATAAGTTATGTGCTAAATTTTATAAGTGTGAGTTCTGGTTAAATTCAGTTGCCTTTTTGTGGCATATAGTTTCAAGGGAAGGGTTAATGGAAGATCCCCAAAAGATTGAATCGGTTAAGCATTGGGTCCGACCTAGCTCTGTGACTGAAGTTAGGAGTTTTGTGGAGCTCGCAAGCTACTATCGTCGGTTTGTGAAGATTATTGCTTCTATCACCACACTTTTGACAAAGTTGACCAAAAAGGAGGTACCTTTCGAATGTACCAAAAAATGTGAAGAGAGATTACAAAAGCTCATGACTCTTCGGACCATAGCCCCTATTCTGGCACTACCGGTGGAAGTTAAGGATTTCTTTGTTTATTGGGATGCTTCACATTTGGGTTTGGATGTTGTGTTGATGCATGATAAGAATGTTATAGCTTATGCATCATGGTAGTTGAAGGTGCATGAGAGAAATTACCCAACACATGATTTGGAGTTGGCAGTGGTAGTGTTTGCTCTTAAGATCTGTCGTCATTACCTTTATGGTGTCAAGTGTGAGATGTTTATTGATCATCGCAGTCTGCAGCATGTCTTCACTCAAAAAAAATATAAATCTGAAACAATGAAGGTGGATAGAGTTACTTAAGGATTATGTTGTCACCATCCAATACCATCCGAGTAAGGCTAACATGGTGGCAGACGCTTTGAGCCGAAAGGCGGTAAGTATGGGTAGTCTAGCTTGTTTGGGTGTATCCAAAAGACCTTTGGTCAATAATACTCAAACCTTGGAGTCTAAGTTCATGCAATTGGGCACCTTAGAGAAAGGTGGGTGTTAGCTAGCATTGAGGTTAGGCCCACGTTCATTGAGGAGATCAAGGCCAAACAGTTTGAGGATGACAATTTGAATGAGCTTAGAAAGAAGACAGTGTCTGGTAAGGCACAAGATGTATCTCTTGATGCGGGTGGTGTGCTCAGTTTTATGGGAAGAATTTGTGTTCCTCGAGTGGATGACTTGATTTATAAAATTCTGACAGAGTCCCATGGTTCGCAGTATTCCATTCATCCGAGTGTGACCAAGATGTACTAAGATTTGAAGTGACTTTATTGGTGGCCTGGTATGAAGAAAGACATAGCTAAGTTTGTGGCTAAGTGAAAAAACGGTCAGCAAGTAAAATATGAGCACCAAAGGCCTGCACGTTTACTTCAGCGAATGCCAATTCCGGAATGGAAGTGGGAAAGGATAGCTATGGATTTCGTTGTTGGTCTTCCCAAGACTTTGGGAATGTTTGTTCCTATTTGAGTAGTGGTTGAAAGATTGACTAAGTCAGCCCATTTTATTCTAGTTAGAATAGACTATAATTGTCATGACTCAGGGTACCCCCTAGATGTAACAAGGCACATCGAACCCCAAAAGGCTCCATGTAAGACACTTAGAAAATCATAACATAAGAATAGAACAATAAAGAGTAAAACACATTTCATGTCCAAAATTTTCATAAGCGAAAAAGAAAGTATAGACTTGTCTCAATATAGACATCTATTACAATGTTTGAATGTAATAGATCCTAGCCCATACAACATGGCTAAAAAGGGAAATATAATAAAGGAAACTACATCATGAGAAAAATCCGTCCTCGAACCATGAGGACTCACCAACAAGCTCAGAAGATAGCAAAGTCCAAGCACTCGCCACTAGAATTATCACCTCGAAAACTAGACCCTACACCTGGGGAAAATGTAGGAAAAGTAGGTGTTAGTACAAAAATGCACTAAGTATGATAGCCATGCACAAAACATTGAAAACATGCTAAAAGGGACATTTCAATTGAAAGCATGCAATTTACCAAGTTGAAACATCATTATGAAGATAGTGGAAAAGCACAAGTCATAAGCATAGTCAATACATGGATCATCATATCATAAGAGAAACACTTCATAAATATCCTCAAGGCATACTTGTGCAATGCATGAATAAGACCCTATAAATATCACCTATTCTAAGTAAACCTCTTTAGACCAACATACATGGTCATCACCTTTTAGACCTTGAAACCTCATATAAAAGCTTCTTGAGTAACCATAGTTCATAATTCATATTCTTGTTCTTGTTGTTGTGGGAATAAGCCTTAACCGACATGAGACCATGTGAGCTAAAAATGGACCCCCGGTGTTACCCACACCGAAAAGGGTTGTCCTACTTGCCTAAGGTAGAACCATACTCTTAGCTTAGGTGGATCCACTAGCTAGATAACCTATGTGGGCACATATTTTATGGGATACGAAGATTGCTACTAGAAACCCGGACTCAACTAAGGTAAAAGGTCTCCATCTCATGAGACATACTTTGGAAACCCGAACTCAACTAGTGTAAAAGGTCCCATTGGGAAGCCGAACTCCACTTGCGTAAAAGAATCCATCTCATATTCAATATCCACTCGCTGCTAAGGATTACTTCCCATGGAATAGATATTAAGTCATAACTTGATTCACTAAGATAGGTTATTAGATCATGCGTGAGAATAACCTTTCACTGTTCATGTCTACATATAGATTCAATAGGTGAGAAAGCCTTTCAACCTTAGAATCTTCATATGGTGAGAAAACCTTTCACATCATATTATATTCATGCATATATGTGTATATGAGAATACCCTTTCAACAATACAACAACTAGATCATAATAATAGACACTTCACTCTCAAAGTGTTCTTAAAGCATATACTAAGCTTCATAGATCATGTATAATATCATAATTTACCTTTTCAAGGGTCAAAGCTCATATTAAATCAACACATTTAGAATTCAATACATTAGACATGGATATAAACGTAATTCAAGTAACCCAATCACTACCTGCATAATCTAATAACATTCTTCCATCATCATAAATTACAATTTAGTGACATGGGGGTTTCATGGGTTCTTGGGGGATTCATCCTAAAAACAGAGGGAAAACATCAATTCATACATAATATAACATAATTCAAGCGTTATAATTGTTTTTGAAAGGAGCCCATGACTTTGAAATCAAACCCTAACTTTTGGGGATTTCTATCTTAGAAATTGGGATTTTGAAGGGACTTCATGGATGAAAGCTATGCATGGATGAAGGACTACCATACATTGATCACAAATCCCTATGAAAATTGTGTGAGAAACCTTGCTCCTTTAACCCTAGCTTTTCTCCTTCTTCTTCTTTGAACTTTCTAGAGAGAGAATTTTTGGAGAGGATGAACATTTGGGAATTGATTTGGGTTTTGGAAAATAATGAGGTGAATGGGTGTATTTTGAGTTAAAATGACTTATATGGGTGTATAAAATTTAGGCAAAATGACCTCACTTAATACCCACTTAAAAACAATTACCCAATATAACCCCACATTTTAAGTGATCTGCCCAAGGACCATGAGAGGCTCCACGAGCCGTGATCCCCTCCGTGAACCTTAAGGTGGTGGCTTGGCCACCAATTCTTGGCCTCTCAAGTGGTGAAGGCATCACCACGAGCTGTGGTCTTCATCACTGTTCGTGAAGTGGCTCGTAGAGATGAGCCATTGTTGGGAAGTCTTAGGGATGCTACTATCTCACCACCACGTGTGGCACCATGGGGCGTGGTTACTACCACAGGTCGTGAAGGCCCTCGTGGCCATGGGAAGTGCCTTGGCAAAGGATTGGGAAGTCTTGGCCCTTGGCCTTTTGCCTTGGCTCTTGTCCTCCTTCCTTGACTCTAACCCTCACGTTTAGATCTCGTTTAGCCTACTAAGTTTCTGGGGTGTTAAACTATGTCCCCCTTGGGAGCATTCGTCCTTGAATGACGATCTAGACACCTTACAAAAGTAATGACTCAAGACAAGTAGCCCATCATGCATGCAACATCAAAATAATGCACACTTCAAAGGAGGAAACATAAACTCCAACTCAAACATAATCAATGCATCACAAGGAAGTAGGAACTACATCTAACAACCCATTATGCATGAAACATTTAAACATTTCTAATATTCATAGGAGGAACTACCTTTTCCAAACTATAAGCATGCTCAACACAATGTGATGGAGCCAATATACATTTTAATCTCAAAAGCATACTAAAGCATGTTCAATATTTCATCTCCTGAAGTAAATAGGTAACTCATACTCAATGCACAACAACATGGGGAACATCAATCATAAAAACTCACTTTCTTACTAAACATGAATTTCTTAAGAACATGCATAACATAAGGAAATCATGGAGAAATGCATATAACACATATGACTTCCAAAACAAGGAAAACTCAAGAGGAACTACTTACCTCAAGCTTGAATGGGAGTAGAAGGAAAGAGATGAGGATATCAGGACTTCATATCGGCCTCGGCCTCCCAAGTAGCACCATCAACTAAGTGATTTCTTCATAAAACCTTCACGAAAACTATTTCCTTGTTTCTCAACTTCTTAACTTGCCAGTCTTGAATCTCTACCGGAACTTCTTCATATGAATGACTTTCGTCAACTCCCAACCCTTCTAAGGGAATTATGGATGTTGGATCTCCAATACACTTCTTTCTTAGGCATAGACACATGGAATACCGGATGAACCAGAGCCAACTCATTTTGAAAATCCAAATCATAGGCAACCTTTCCAATACGTTTTAAAATTTGGCATGGGCCTACATACCGGGGACTAAGTTTCCCCTTATTGCCTAACATCATCACACCATTCATGGGTGAGACTTTCAAATAGACCCAATTGTTAACCTCAAATTCTATATCCCTTCTTGTCACATTGGCATAAGACTTTTGCCGACTTTGAGGTGTTCTCAACCTCTCTCTAATAAGCCAAACTTTATCAATGGCTTCACAAACTAACTCGGGACCTATCAAAGAAACTTTACCCACCTCAAACCAATTAAAGGGAGACCTACATATCCTACCATACAAGGCTTCAAAGGGAGATATAATGATACTTGAGTGATACCTATTATTGTAGGAAAAATCTATTAATGGCAAGTGGTAATTCCAATTACCCTTGAAGTCTATTACACATGTCCTTAACATATCTTCTAATGTTTGGATGGTACGCTCCACTTTCCCATCAGTATGGGGATGAAAAGTCGTGCTAAGCTTAACCTTAGAGCCAAGACCTTTTTGGAATGACTTCCAAAAGTAAGAAGTAATTGAGTACCCCGATCGGAAATAATAGATAGAGGAACTCCATGCAATTTCGCCATTTCCCTTATACACAACTTAGCATAGTCTTCCACTGAAAAAGAAACCTTTACGAGAATAAAGTGAGCGAATTTTGTCATCCGATCTATAATGACCCAAATGGAATCATGTTGTCTCCGTGTGCCAGGGAAATCGACAATAAAGTCCATGTTTACATCTTCCCACTTCCAAGTGGGAATACTTTAAAATATTGGGACAAGCCTCCTGGCCTTTGATGCTCAACCTTAACTTGTTGATAATTAGGATTTTTGGCAATAAATCCTGCAATATCTTTCTTTATCCCATTCCACCAATAGACTTCTTGTAGATCATGATACATCTTGGTGGCTCCCGGGTGAATAGAATACCCAGAAGTATGGGCTTCCTCTAAAATTTGTTTTATCAAACCATCAACATTCGGAACACATAACCGACCTTGATACCTTAGCACCCCATCTCGACCGCTCTTAGTTCTTGGACCGAATGGAAAAGATGCAAAGCTAAGAGAGAGGCGGAAGGCTTACACAACTGAAAGAACAGAAGGTCGCTCTACGACAACAACTAAAGCCCTTGGGAAAAAGCCTCAACGGACTTCTTAAGTACCACCTCTTTCAACTCAACTAATATAGGATCAAGACCTTTTTTCTAATTTACATCCATCACAAAGGATGATTGGGAACCATTATGGACCATGACACCACCCTTGGTGGAATCCACTAGTTGAACACCTGGTCAGGTCAACCTATGCACACGAACCAACTCTTTATTTTCATCATATATATGAGCCATACTACCCATCGAAAACCAACTAAGAGCATCCGCTACCACATTAGCTTTACCAGGCTGATAAAGGACACTCATATCATAATCTTTGAAGAGCTCTAGCAACCTTCTTTGGCAGAGATTCATGTCCTTTTGACTAAACACATATTGTAGACTATTGTGATCGGTGAAAACATTTACATGGACCTCATACAAATAATGCCTCCTGTAACACCCCGTATGTCTAGTGACCTAATCTAGAGTTTAATGTATAGTTTAGTAGCCTAATGAAGTCTAAACGTAAGGTTTAGGTTCTAAACTAATCTTCCTAACCTAGTACTAGGGTTCTAGTGCCTAAACGTTAAGGCATGACCACCCTAGGACCCACCCAAAGATCCATGATGAGGACCCAAGGGAACGTCCAAAAAGCTGTCCAAAACAACCTACGAGGCATAGGTTGAGGCACGCCCCATAGAAGGGAGTCGTGAGTCAACACTTGGTTTTCACCAAGGAACCCTCAAACTTGCATGCCACAGTCCCAATCCATGAGGGGACAGTACGGACCGTAGAATATTCTATGCCCCGTGTATTGGTCTCGTGAGTTGAGACTTAGTCTCCTCATCATGACCTTGCATGACCCCTCTCAGTCCCAAACCATGAGTGGCCAGTATGGCCCGTGGTTCAATCCATGCCCCTTGGACGGATTCACAAGTTTTAGATCGCCAAGTTCGCAAGTTAAGAATAAAAGAGGTAGCATCAGTCAAAGTTCTATGGAGAAATAAATTTGTTGAGGAAACTACTTGGGAAGGTGAAGAAGATATGAAGAAGAGATATCCACATCTTTTCAAATTCGGGGAAAATTCCAGATCAAGGCACTAATTTTCTTCTTAGTACTCTTTACTTTATGAGATTGCATGTGTGTTTGCATTGATTGTTGGGTGTTTGAGCTGAAGGTTAGATGTTACACCCTTATCTTAGTAAGAGTAATCTCATTCGAGGAAGAATGTTTCCAAGGGGGAGATATTGTAACATCTCGCAATTTGAAATAAATAGGAAGAAGCCAATAATTGAAAATAGTCATTTTTGGAAAGAATTAAAATCTGGAAATTTTCTTAAGTTAGGAAAAAAGTGAGTTTTTGGTCAAATTCAAACGACCATAACTTCTAGATCAGCAGGAGTTAGGAGTACTTCCAGCTATGGTTGGAAAGATCTTGGAATTATCTTTCCAATGCCGCCAAGTCTGCGCGATTGTATAAGTGAGTTATGTTCTTTGGAATTTGGGCTGTTCAAATAAGAAAATGTATAATCCAGATTTTTGAAGGGTATTTCAGTTTTTTACTTTTCCAATTAATTAAATTCATTTTAGTGAATTAATTAAGGATCTAAACTGAAATTGGTCAGCTTTATGCTTTTGGAAAAGAGTTAGGGTTTTAGAGAAGAGGAAAGAAGAGGAGAAAAGAAAAGGAGAAGCAAGGAAATCGTCAAGATCGTCGAGTTTAGCTTGTGGATTTCGTCGAGGCTGATCCCTACAAGGTATGTGAGGCTATCATAATATTGGGTTCGTTCACCCATGTTCCCAACATTTTTATGTCAGCATGGATTCGTCCTAAAAGAGTTTGAAAGTTGATGTTCTTGATATCTATTCTTGATTTTGATGTCGTTCTTGAATTTGGCTGATATTGAGAATTTTCTGAGATCGTTACGTCGCATTATTGACTCGTTTCGAGTTGGGTTCTTAGGTACATTTTCTGGGTATCTGTATCTAAAAATAAATTTGAGAAAAAGAACCAAGTTTGGGCGAATTGGGGCTGGGAAACGAAGAAGAAATTTCATTGGTCGAAATTTGGTGGTGGTGGCACTCGCGGAGTTGCTTCCCAGTTTTGGGAAAGTTCATTTTGCATCATGGAGCCATCACGGAGTTTTCTGTCTCAAAATTCATTTTCAAAACTAAAATTTTAATGCCTCTCCGCGTCGTGGACCCACCCTCAAATATTCATTTTTGATCTTTTCTAATGTTTAGCTATCTAAATTCATTCATAAACATCATGAGATCTTTCCTATCACAAATCATAATCCTTGAATCCATAAATTCAATTCAAGGACCAGTTAAGAGTCAAGTCAAGAGAAGTTAAGAGTCAAGTCAAGAGAACTCAAGAATCAAGTTAAGAGAAGTTCATAAAAAATTCCAAAAGTCTTTTACCAATGATTTCACTTTGTTTGAAGACTTGAGTTTTGAGTTGAGTAAAGAGTGAAGTTTAAAGTGCATTTCTTCAAAACAGTATATCGGGACTATGTATTCCCAAAGAGTAAATGTTTTCACATTTAAACAAGAAAGGAAACTGAGATTTCAAAAAGAGCCTTTGAGCTAGTTTTCAGTAAAGAGTAAGAGTAAAGTTCATTCTTCAAAGATTATTCGGGAACTAATTATTACCAAGAGTTAAAATATTTTCATATTTGAGCAAGAAAGGAAACTGTGATTTCAAAGAGAGCTTTTAAGCTAAGTTTTGAGTAATTATCTCAAACCAAAGAAAGAATATGTTTTTAAACATAAAGAGATAGTATCATATTTTGGGAGTAGTACTGAGCACCGATATGGAGACGAGCTTGATTTCAGATAACTCATGTCTCCATAAACCATGTAGCCATCATGGGTAGAAAAGGGTCATACTTTTTAGATAAACCCTTTAATACCTTTTAGCATAGACTAGTGGATCCACTTAGTGAGTTAGGTCCTTGGCAGCGTGAAGTAAAGTGTTGTATCATCACTATAGCTCTTATGTGATGGTTATCGATTAGAGAAACTCCTACAACTGTATTTTATATTATTATATACATCAGATTATTTGTATTTTTACATACATCTCAGAGTTATATGTATCTTTGCATACACACAGAGTTGGCATCATGTTTTTAAACAACTTTTCTTTATATTGTACTTGTTTTAAACTGCTTTATATTGAAATAAGTTCAGTTATATTGAGTTGAGTTGAGCAAGGTAAGTTCTTCAGTTCCTTTTAGATTCATTTCAAGCCTATATCTTGTTTAGCATTCCAACCCGCATATTCGTACATTCAATATACTGATGCTAGTTGGCCTGCATCGTCTTATGATGCAAACGCAGGTAACCAGGATCAGCATCAAGCGCATTGTTGATCAAGTTGAGCTTCAGAGTTGTTGGTGAGCCTCCCTGCTTTCGGAGGATCTCCTTTTTCATTAATTTATCATTTTAGTTCATTAGTATATTGGGGGTCTTGTCCCAACATCCATCTCAGTTATTAGAGGCTTCATAGATAGACAGTAAGTTAGTTCATTTGTCTTTATTATGTTATTGACTTATGTTCATATTTGAGTTGCCATTTTGGCTAAGTTAAATATTTATATTTAAAACATTATGAGTTCAGTTTGAGACAATTGAGTTATCTTGCATTTGAGTACTTTTTCTTAAAGCTTAAAGTCTTACACTGAGTAAGTAAGCCAGACCAAGGGTTCGCTTGGGGCCAACAATGGTTCTCGAGTGCCAGCCACTTCCGGGGTGTAGGCTCGGGGCGTGACACTAACGTTTATGTGAACGATATAGTGAAGTTGTACGGGGTGCCCCTTTCTATCATCTCAAACCATGGTACGCAGTTCACATTCATTTTTTAGAGGAAATTGCATGATGAGTTGGGCACTCAACTCGCTTTTAGTACAACTTTCCATCCTTAGATGGATATCGCAGTCAGAGAGAACTATTCAAGTATTAGAGGACATATTGAGGGCATGTGTGATTGATTTTGGAGGACATTGGAATATGTTCCTACCATTGTGTGACTTCTCCTATAATAATAGTTACCACTCCAGTATTGACATGGCACCGTTCAAGGCACTTTATGGGAGGGGATGTAGATCACCCATAGGTTGGTTTGAGACTAGAGATGTGAAACCTTTGGGAGTTGATTTGGTGAAAGATGCCTACGATAAAGTAAGAAGTATCTAACCTAAGCCTCTAGCAACCCAGAGTCAACAAAAAAAGTATGCGGACCGCAAGGTAAGGGACATGTCATTTCAAGTTGGTGAACAAGTTCTTCTAAAGGTGTCACCCATAAATGGGGTAATGAGATTCGGTAAGACGGTCAAGCTTAGTCCTAGATACATTGGACCATTTGAGATTCTTGACTGTGTAGGGCTAGTGGATTATAGATTGGCCTTACCCCTAGCTTATCCAGGGTTCATCCAGTATTTCATGTGTCTATGTTGAAGAAGTATAATAGGGACAGAGATTACATTATAAAATGGGACTCAGTGTTGTTAGACAATGACCTTTAGTATGAGGAGGAACCGATTCCATTTCTTAATCGTGATGTCCGGAAGTAGAGGAACAAAGAGATTAAGTCCGTGAAAGTTCAATGGAAGCATCATTCGGTTGAGGAAGCTACTTGGGAAACCGAGAAGGACATGCGGGACAAGTATCCCTAGTTGTTCAACAATTCAGGTACTACTCTACTCTTAGTTTGTCACTCAGGGATGAGCGATGGGTAAATTGTTATATATTGTAACGATCTGTTGCCGTCATTATAGAAAAACCAATGGAGAAAGAATTTGGGCCAGAAAACTTTTAGGTAGTGACTTGGAAAATTCTAGCCTAGTCCAAATTTGGACAAAATCTGAGTCAGGTATGGTCTAGGGAAATCTGGTAAATAATGAGAGATCTAATTATGAATTTTATCAAATGAGTGGATAGCTAAGACGTTAAGGAACCCGTACGATTTAACATGATCGAATTCGGGTGAGTAGAACTCCTAAAACCGATCTTAGCGTGAACATGTAGTTTTTGAACGTCCTGGTTTGGAAGTGGGTTGTGAAATGGGGGCTTGGAATTCAAATTCAGAGGTTCTATCTCCCTGCAAGCTGTCAGGGTGGCGTCGATGTGGTGGGATGGGGTCCGTTGTAGCAGTCCATTCACGAATTAAGTTGGGATTGAACCCCAAAAATGTTCTTATTCTACAATTTTCATTCTTGAGAGCTAAGAAACGACCCAGGGCAAGTTCTTGATAGTATTACACCTCTTCTTGCGTGAAAGGTAAGGGTTTTACTCCCCTAATCCATTTTTCAATCCATAGAACTTAGATTCTTGGGTGATTATCATTGGGGGAGGGTTTTGACCTGAAATTAATAGTGGAAAAAGCCCTAAGTTGAGTTTTGGGATCTTGCATTTGGCCTAGGGTTGATAATTTCGATTGTAATCCAGGTAATTAGGCTTCGTTTATTGGTCCTTGCATTAATTTGTTGTTTTTTAGACCACGAACAAGCGGAAAAAACTTGGAAAGGGAAAATTCAAGTGCCTTAGGGAGATTCAAACTTGGATCGAGGTAGGTGATGGTTTGATTTCATGTTTGTCTGATGTATGTTGGAAATTGCTTCATTGTAATACGTGTATGTACGTGAATGAAGCACTATTGATCAAATCTAATGAAATGAGTATGAATGAACAAATGTATGCCATGAATCAACACTTAATTATATGATTATGAGTATGTACATTATGAGTCTGAATGTGATTGTGGTTGTGTTGATTGGATCGGGTGTCACGTTATGATACATACATTGGATCGGGTGTCACGGTGTGGCACATATATTGGATCTAGTGTCACATTCCGGCACACTAATTGGGATCAGGTGTCACATTCCAGCACACTAACATTTTGGGTATGGGTTTTGTGAGAGAACCATTGAATTGTTATATCTACTTGTTATTGAGAATGTTGAATTGTACACTGCTCCTGAAATGTTAACTTATGTGTATATATATATACGTCATGTTTACTATGTTGTGACTGCCTATATATGTTTCACTTACTGCAATAACCTCGTGATCCTACCTGTATATTGTGGTTGTGTACTGATACTACACTTGCTCATTCCTTGTTGAGTACAGGGCATTTTCAGATGGCTATTGATATACCTTAGCTAGGAGATCAGTGATCGAGACCTAAATTCAAGGGTGAGCCAGTTCTTTCAGGCTACCATGGAGTCCTTCAATTAAGTTCAGTCAACTCCTTTCAAACTCAGACTATTTTTAGACATTTCTTATGTTTGGTTGGGGTTGTACCCCATTTTCTTAGACTTGTTGAATTTAGATCTTTTGGCAGGTTCTAGGGGTTGAATTTACCCAAAGGTTATGTTAGTTGGTTATTTAAACTTCCGGAGTTTATGGGAACTACGTAATTTCATTTGTCATTTAAACCTGTTTTTGTATCTTTAAATTCCTAGTTTTTGTTAAGTTGCTTAGTCGGGTTGTAGTAATGGTTCTCCCACCAGAGGGTAGTGTGGGTGCATATCACGATGGTCTGGGTTGTTAAAATATTGCATAATTCTAATGTTGAAAAAGGGGTAATAAAAGACAATGTGATTAATTGTTGGTGTGTGATGTGTTGAGAATGATTTGAAAGGCTTATTGACTCATTGTTGATGTTGTATCACGATTTTGTTGTTGTGAATTGTTCATTTTTATGAAAATGGTCATCTCTTCATTATTTATGTGAACATGTCATTTGCATTGGTTCTGAGACATGGTTGTGATAAGTGTTATGTGAATTGAGGAAGAATTAGACACCAAAGAGGACGAACCATTTTAAGGGAAGTGTCGTGCGCCGTGATGGATATTATTATCGAAGGACGTGTCGCGCTCCATGACAGATACTATTATCAAGGGATGTGTCGCACATCGCGATAGATTCTATTATCGAGGGAAGTGTCACACGCTGTGAAAGATTTTATCATCGAGGGTCGTATCGCACGCCGCGACAGATGCATGGATAGATATGTCCCCCATGGGTCCCAGATTAAGAGATTTAGGTTAGACATGCATCACTATACTTGATATTGCATTTCATTGCATTGAACATCTTTATCATTGGTGAACTTGATCTTGTGTGTTGTTGATCTTGTGAGTTCCTTTCTTTGGAACTTTTGATTCATGACTATTGAGTTTGTTGTTGAGGATATGTAATTGTTAGAGTTTTGTTGTTGAGTTGCGAGCTATGTAAATTGTGAACTGTTAGGTTTGGTTGGTTTTATACAGGTTGTAGTTGTGGAGGTTCGGTTGTGGTGGTAAGGAGTACCCGTATTCTATTCCCTTAGCTTGTGTTTAGAAGTTTACTTGTTGAGTACTGCGTGGTTTGGTACTCAACCCTTGTTTCTACATTTTTGTAGGTTACTAGCCCGAATCTTTGTGATACTCTTTCTGTTCTTTTCTTTTCCAAGGCTTCCTGTGGAGATTTGTGAGGTAGCTGTTTGTCATCTCAGTGGACCTTCTTACTCTTATTTATGATGTTGTTCTATTATAGAAACAGTGTCATTTGAGACTTTTTATCTTTCTTTCAATTCAATTGTAATACTTTAGAGGCTTGTGCACGTGACTACCAGGTTTTGGGGTTTTATTTTGAGTTGATTATGATTTCCGCATTAGTAGATGGTGTTAGTCTTTTTTTTCTTCTATTAACTTCCGCCTTCACCGTATTATTTGGGTATTAGGCTGACTTGTCTTGATGGGATAAGACGAGTTTTATCATGTCCACTTTTGGGTCGTGACAATTTTGCAAGTCAAATATTATTTTTACTTTTACCATATATTTTAGGACTCTTTGATTATTAATTTTTGTAATTATTATTTTCATATAAATTAACATAAAAGTATTTTTAATGCAGGTTCTCTTGCAAGATTGGAAATATATTCTTAATAGAGAAACAGTCTTATAACAAAAAAGATGTACTCGTAAACCAAAAAAATGATTGGGATCACAATAAGATGATGTCATGGAGAAGTTAATAATTATAAGTTTTGACAATAATAAATCAAATAAAAAAGAAAATATAATAGAAGAAGCATAATATTTAATATTGGTTATTCAAGTGATGTACATATTGAGATAATAATATTAAAAATATAAAACTTATGGTGAGAATAACCTTTCCCTAAACAAAACTCAATATCGACTGGATTGTGGATGTTATTACATTATTTGTGAGGAAAAAGGATCCTCAATTTATAGACATCCAACTTTTTCTCAATTTTTTTTAATCAAATATGAAAGAGATTTTTTCCACTAAATAAATGTTTTCCACCAAAAAGATAATTCTAATTATGATAGAAAACATTTTAGTGTAATTACAAATATCACTGACACACTTATCTAAAAATACATTAAAATACTTAACATAAAAAGTTAATAATCAAAGATGCTATGTATTCTCCTTTTCGAATTAAAGTATTGTGTAATAAGTAACTGATATAAGGGTAAAAAACAAACCTAAACTATTTCGTTTATTTAGTTTCATACCTAAACTATTGAGAACGTGCGGTTCATACCTAAACTATTGAGAACATGAGTTTTATACCTAAACTATCACTTATTAGTTTGACAAACACACATCTCTCTTAGTCTCTTTTATTATACACTCATTATGGTGTATGTCATACACTCTTTCTTTCATTTAAAAAAAATTATCACATCACACTCCACATGAACAAAAGATTCCACCTTGACAAAATTTAAATTATTTGTATTAGTTAAAGTTAAAGATTAAAGTATTACTATTCTCCAAAAAAAAAAAATTTAAAAAAAATGTAAATACTTTTCGGAGCCCACTCCACCACTTCCTCTCATTGTACCCCCTTCCCCCTCCCCCATATTGTTTAGTTTTTTTTCTTATAAATTCTTTAAAAAAAATTCTTCCTTCATCCCCCCATCCCTTCAAATAATAATTTAGATATTATTTTAACTTTTATATATTAAAAAAAATCTACCCCACCCCACAAAACTCTCTACTTCCAAAAATAATTCTCGTTTTGTATATATATAAATATATTTTATTTTTTTTATTTATATTATATTCAGTACGCAAGTAGAAAAAATATTTTCCTAAAAATATATATACATAATTAACACAAAACGAGAAAATGTAGGAAAAAAAATTAGGAGCGGAAGGTTAGTGGGGTGGGGTAGAATTTGTTTTTTTTTATAAAAATAAACTAATATCAATTTTTTTAGGAGGGAGTGCGGGAGGGGGTGAGGTCTGAATTTTCAAAATATAATTTATAAAAGAAATTTAAAAAATTAAAAGGACGGGAGATTGTCGGGGCGTGGGGGTCGGGGGAGAGGAGGCGGTAGAATGGGGTGAGAAAAATATTTTCAATTTTCTTTTAAAAAAATATTTTGTTAATTTTTTTTTGAGATAATAATACTTTAATCTTTAGCTTTTAACTAATATTAATAATTTATTTATTGTTTGTCCAAGTAGATATTTTATCTGTAACGACAGGTCGTTTTGAGCACTAGAATTATTCCAACTATTTCCGTAAAATTAAATAGAAATATTGAACTATTCGGTAACTAAGATTATTTAGTTGGAGGGCATTTAATATACAACTAATTTTTTTTCTTTAGTTGGTGGTAAATAGGTTGAGCCATAATTTATGTAATATCCTATACTACTTAGCATATTTATTAAAATAAATAAGTAGGATTTAATAATTTTTTTCTTATCATTGTACCACTGTCACGATCCAGACCATCGTGATTGACACCCACACTAATCCTCCGGTGGGAGAACCGATACTACAACCCAACTAACCATATAAACAAAACTAAAATATTTAAAGATACAGAAGAAGGTTTAAATGTCTAAAGGAAAAATAGGGAGCTCCCATAAACTCCGAAGTCTAACAAAACATATGCGGAAAATAATGCCTAGAACATGAAAGTCAATATACCAAAACTCTAACAAGGAATCATAAGTCTAAAGAAAATGGGTACAACCCAATTACACAAAATAAATCTAAAGCACTAGTCTAAGTCCGAAGATGTGGACATAAATAAAAAGAGAACTCCTGGAAGAACTGGCTCAACCTTGAGTTCGATTGATCACTGATCTTCTAGATGAGGTTTGTCAGTAGCCGCCAGAAGATGCCCTGTACTCAACAAAGAAAGAGCAAGTACAATATCAGTACACAACAACAATGTACTAGTAGGATAAACGCGGCTATCCCAATAAGTGAAACATCTATCTATACTACCTTAAAAACATGAACTCCCAAACTTGAATGTTGAATTACTATAATATCCCCAATTAAAAGTACTCACTTAATTATATTTATTAACTCTTTTATATTAAAAGTAGATACCTTTACACATTAAAGGGTTGTGATTTTTTAAAAGAGTTGTAATTTTTTTGACGCGTTGTGATATTTCTGAAGGTTGTGATTTTTCCGAAGGGTTGCGACTTATCTAAAAGATTGGTCTTTTTCCGATGAGTTGTGCCTTTTTAAAAAAGGTTGTGACTTTTTCCATGAGCAGTGAGTTTTTCTAAAGGTTGTAACTTTTCTGTTAAGGCACAATTAGCACCTATTCATACTACTATTTGTTAGCTATAAATAGAGGGGTTCCCCCTCAGTACTTTTAAACTATGATTTCTGTTAAAGTTTTCTACTCTTCTTCTTCTTAAAAATCTCAAGGGTTATTTGCAACAGTTGATCAAGTTCAAAATTCAACGAAATTCGAGGTACGACATAAGAAAAAATTAGTGAACAACATGTAGAAAATCATTCATCAATCCATACTTGTATTTTTCTTACGATTTTCATGAGTTAACAGTAACGAAATGTTGTGGAAAAGACAATAATAATAAAAAAATATGAAAAATGTCACATGATTTGAGTAAGATATTTCTTTTTTGTTATTTCATTTTAAACTCTTATACCCTCAAACAAAGGAGTTTCTTTTTAATTTTACTAAAACAAAAGGCATCAACGTAGTCCATTGAATTATTAGTTTTGATGTTAAGTCCACTATTTCAAAAATAAATTTTCACTTTTACTTACAATATGATAATATAATCATGATAATAATTATGTTTTTATAGATATGTAAGTAAAATGAACGGATAAAATAAAGTGTTGATGGCAAGATATTTTAATCAAATGGAACATTACAGTGAATATAGCATGAACATATATTTTCGTCTTCCTTCGTCTTTGGCTATGTATTGTTTCATATTTTTTCTTTTTTATATTTATAAAAAGTATGAAATTTTTTAAGTATGAATTTCCTGTTATTTTGTGTTCATTTTAATTTGAGAAAATTTTATGCCACAAGATACACTCCTTGCTAGCTATATAAAAATAGATAAGAAAATAGTGATTGATCAAAATATACTATTGTATGAAAAAGTTTAATATTTTATATCACGATAAAACTTCTATAAGATACTAAGTAGTTTCATAAGACAACAACTATATCATATGATATGCGGCAAAAAAAAGGATAAGACTACAATTCTACAAAGATAAGGTAGACAGTTAAAGAGATGAAATATTTTTCACCAAAGCTGATGTTGTTCATATATTAAAATTAAATTATGCTACTAATATATATATATATATATATATATATATATATATTGTCAAGATAAATATTTGGCATACATTCAAACCTCTATTTAACCATCATTCGTTATAACAACAAAGTACTCTTTTTTTTTGTAAATTTACCTCTCTAGGATAGTTTTACTCAAATATTAATTGAGTACTTATATTTTGTAAAAGATAGATTACACATAAAGATAAAATATCAAAATATTTATAGTAATCTTTATTAGCACATGAACATACTAAATTTCAAGTATAAATATTTATGAGAAAAATTATACTTAAATGGTGTCCATCATTTATGTTCATACACTCAAGAGGAAAGGCTAGTGGTGACATTTTTTATTTATTTTGTTGGTTAGATTTGTTTACAAAATTGTGTGAAGTAAAAATAATACTTCTAAAGAAATGTCACTTTCTCCCCATATTTAACTTTAAATGTACTTTGAAATGTTTCAATGATATCTGATCATTTTAGTTTCAAAATACAAGTACCTCTATTACAATCTGTATTAATAATTTAAAAACATTTGTCCTATGTGCTTTCAAATATAATTATTTACTAAAAACTTTAATTTAGCAATATTAATTCTATTTTACAACATCATATATTGTATATACGATACACACATGTAACGCACGTGCCGTGAAACTAGTATGTAAATAATCACAACATGATAAAACATGCATATACCGAACATATACAATATCAATCATCTTATTAGTATCAACAAACAAGTCCACATTCTCGAAATACATCAATATGACAAGTCAATGGTCATCTCATGGAACCCACATCCAAACTGTTAGTGTACCAGTATGTGGTACTCGATCCAAGTTAGTGTGTCAGACGTGACACCCGATCCCATTTATGCATCGAAACGTGGCACCTGATCCAAGTTAGTGTGCTGGAATGTAACACCCGATCCATTCAACAAGCCACAATCACAATCATAATGTACATTCTCATAATCATACAATCAAGTGTTGATTCATGACATATAATCATTCATTCATACTCATTTACAATTAGGGTGATCAATAATGCAACATTCACATACATACATGCATTTAAACAAAGTAATTACTGCATACATCACACCAACATGAAATCACAACCATGACCTACCTCAAACAAAGCTTGAATCCCCTAAGAAACTTGATTCTTCCCTTTTCAGATTCTTTCTGCTTGTTCTTGGTCTACATATAATCAATATATCGCTAGGATCAATAAAAAAGACCTAATTACCCAGATCATAATCAATAATAACAACCCTAGGTCGAACCCTTGATCACCGTACCTAGATTAGGGCATTTTCCACCATAATTCCCAGATCAAAATCCTCCCCCATCGATAACTACCCAAGAAACGAGGTTCTCCGAATCGAAAAATAGATTCGAGGAGTAAAAACCTTACCTTTGGTGCTAGAAGAGGTGGAAAACCTTCAAGAAATATCCCTGGGTTGTTCTTTAGCTATCAAGATCAAATATTGTAGAAAAATAATATTTTTGGGGTTTATTTCTGACTTATGTGGCGATTCGGCCATGTAACCACCTGTTCCCATTGTTATAGAAAAGCCAATGGGGAAAGAATTGGGGCTAGAAAAATGTTTTGGTAGTAACCTGGAATTTCTCAACCTAGTCCAGATTTGGACGAAATCGGAGTCATTAAGGTGTAGGAAATTATGGTAAAAATTGGGTGACTTATTTATGATTTTGATTACATGAGGGGATAGATAACTCATTAAGGAATCCGTACGACTTTGCGGAATTGAATTCAGGCGAGTAAAACTCCCGAAATTGATCTTAGCGTGAAGGAGATTTTTTGAGTGCCGTTGGTTAGAGGTCTGTTTTGAAATGGGGGTCTTGGAATTATTAAAATATCTCATTGTTTTGTGCAAGCTGCTTTGGCGCTGGGTTTTGTCACTCTGGCGGTGCCGCTGTAACGGGATGGGTCCCATCGTATCAGGACAGATGCGACTTAAGTCGGAAATAAAACCTCCAAAAATGTTTTATTCTGCACTTTTTGACTTTGAGAGCTAAGGAACGACCACAGGGGATTTCCTAACAGTTTTTCACCATTCTTGAGACTAAAGGTAAGATTTTCAGTCCCCAAATCCATTTTTCAATCCGTAGAACTTAGTTTCTTGGGAGATTATTATTGGGGAAGGGTTTTGGAACTGTTTCGATGGTGGGAAAAATCCCTAATCTAGGTATGGGAATCAAGGGTCTGACCTAGGATCTATATTATTGATTATGATTCGGGTAATTGGGTCTTGATTGGTGATCCTTGCGTATAAATTATTGTTTGTAGACCTAGAACAAGCGGAAAGAATCTGGAAAGGGAAGATTCAAGTGCCTTAGGGGATTCAAGCTTGGATTTAAGGTAGGTGATGGTTGTGATTTCATGTTGGTGTGATATATGTTTGTAATTACTCATTATAATTCATGTATGTATGTGAATTTTGCATTATTGATCACCCTAATCGTAAATGAGGATAGTTGAATAATTGTATGTCATGAATCACCTTTTGTTGTATGCTGGTGAGAATATACATTGTGATTGTGATTGTGGTTTGTTGAATGGATCAGGTGTTGCATTCTGACACACTAACATGGATCGATTGCCATGTTCCGTCATAAACATAGGATCGATTGCCACATTTCGGAATAAATATTGAATCGGTTGCCACGTTCCGGTATAAATATTGAATCGGGTACCACGTTCTGGTATGCCAACAGTTTGGGTGTGGGTTCTATGAGAGGACCATTGAATTAGGTTCTATGAGAGCACCATTGAATTGTGTTTTGTATCTACTTGGGATGATTATGCTCATATCTAATGATGATTGATATTGGAAGACTGTATGTTGCTCTAAATTGATAACCAATGTGTATTATTTAGAATGCGGGATGCTACATTGATCCTAAAAAGACCACTAATATTGTATATGTTCGGTATATGCCTGTTTTATAATGTTGTGGTTACTTGCATGTGTTTCCCTTATTGGGATAGTCGCGTGATCCTACCAATACATTGTGGTTGTGAACTTATACTGCACTTGCTTGTTCTTTTTTTAGTACATGGCATCTTCAGGCGGCTATTGATAGACCTTAGCTAGGTGACTATTGAGCGTGACTGGATTCAAGGGTGAGCCAGTTCTTTCGGGCTTCCATGATTCTTTCTTGTTTAAGTCCACTCTTTTCGGACTCAGACTATTTTTTTAAAGTGTTTGTTTAGTTTCAGGCTGGTACCCCTTGTTCTTAGACTTGTCGTTAGTAGAGTTTTGGTACAATGACTTTCATTGTTCTTCCACATTAGTTTGTCTAGTTTATTTAAACCTTTGGAGTTTATGGGGACTCTATTTTTATTGTCAATTAAACCTGCTTTCATATATTTAAATGCCTTAGATTTCATAAAACTTGTTAGCTTGGGTTGTAGTAATGGTTCTCCCATCGGAGGGTTAGTGTGGGTGTCAATCACGACGGTCTGGGTCGTGACATATTTGATATCAGAGCCTAGGTTCGTTGATCTCATTGTACCAAAATTAATCTAGTAGATTTTTACGGAACGGTTCGAAGACGTCCGTACTTTTTTTTGAGAGGCTATAGGACCTTAGGAAAAACTCACTTCTTTCTTCTTCTTCGTGCTATGACTTGAATCCAATTGGTATTTGGGTGATACAAATTTTTATATTTCCTCCTTCACTCTATGGTCTGAACTAGAGCAATAAAACTGGTAACACCATCACTAGCAAGAGAGGATGTGTGTAGACTACCGACAGTTGAAGAGGGTCACCATTCAGAATAAGTATCCATTACCTCGGATATATGACCTTTTGACCAATTGCAAGGTGCATCGGTTTTCTCTAAGATTGATTTAAGGTCTGGTTACCATCAGTTAAAGATTGAGGCGGTTAAGAATTGGGTTCGACCAAGTTCTATGATTGAAATTAGCAGTTTGATGGGGCTCGCTAGCTATTATTGTTGCTTGTGCTATGATTTGAGTCCAATTGGTATCTCCCGATTCCAATTGGTATCTCCCGATTCCAATTGGTATCTCAAAAGAGTGAACTAGACGCTATAGTCCCAGTGGAAGGGACACAAGCAAGTTAATTGGAACTGAGAAGGTTCCAATTGGTATCTGGCCTTAGGGGCCATATAAGGCATAGATGATCAGTATTGGTCGTCTATGGAACTAACTAATTTAGAAATCGGGCTTGTGTATGAGTTGTAACTTGAAAACCATGAATGTGTGTTCCTTGTTGCCTGAATTAACTGTGAATGTGGAAGTTGTATTTTCTGAAATGTAATGATATGATCATGTGCGCAATAAGTGTGGGTTTGAATTTAGATATGTGCAATATGCTGGCTGAATTTATTGAAACTATGCAAGTTGTAACTGCTGAGTATCGTGATACTTGTTGT
>JAJOOS010001374.1:0-56482 GCA_029582725.1 Solanum chiquidenum | reverse complement strand
TCCAAAATGAATGATAGAAATTTGTGTGGTTGTAAATCATTTCATTAAGGGTAAAAAAGACATTTTATAGGCAAATTGTTACTTAAAATAGAAATGTGTCATTCTTTTTTGGACTGACTAAAAAGGAAAGTAAGTCATATAAATTGGGATAGAGGGAGTATATACTTTTTCAAATTTCACAATTTACCTAGCCAATCAGGCTAAGTTCACCAGCATTCTCGTGAAAATACATATTATATCCTCATTGCATCGAAAATGATCACACACTGCACCACAACCACATAAATAGACTATTCATAAAGACGGCATAACAATGGAAGATGATAAAGTTTCGTTTACTCATAAGAACCTCAGAAAAGGGGGAATGTACCAAAAAGTGACCAATTTTCCTTTTGTACATGCCTATGCAATTAAAAAAAAGTTCAGGGCAAACACTCCTGCAGAGTATTAGGGTCGTTTGGTTGGGAACAAGTTATCCCAGGATAAGTTATCCTGGGGTTAGCTATCACTTATCCTGGGGTTAGCTATTCTAGGATAACTTATCTCACCATGTATATGGGATAACTTATCCCATCACTATGATATAAATGGTGGGATAAGTTATCCCAAACATGGCAACCAAACAAGATAACTTTTTCTTATCCCATCACTATTATTTTTAATCTCTCACATGACCAAACGACCTAGTACTAGACTACTAGCATTATCAATTATACAAACTTAGGTATAATACCATTGATGCAAAAATTATGCTACAACATTCCAATGAAATACCTAATACGTAAATTATTGCCTAATCATCTTCTTGTGTATAAGCAGCCACCGCCAAAGCCTAATCTTGCCTACTGATTGGTAAATATGGCCGCCACGGCCACTGGTCAGCCTCTGCCGGAGAGAGGTATACCAGTAGCACAACCAATTCCAACTTACGCCGCGTCATTATGTCGACCAAAAGCTCAGCACAAACCGTTGCCATTGAAACCAATATCATACCTGCATGGAGAACCACAAGTTATATGGGAGCAGGAAGAAGTGAACCAGATGATTATTAATGAAAATTTGGAGTATACAGTAATTGGAAAATTCTCATATGGATGGCTGGAGATTCAGGATTCGAGGAAACTTATTCCTAAACAGTGTGAACTAAAAGGAGAATGTAATATCGGGTTGTTGAGTAATAGACACATTCTAATCAGAGCTACTTTGTTGGAAGACTATGTTCATCTTTTATCTAAACATGCTCTCTATATTACTCAGAAGAATTGGTCATTCCCAATGAGAACATTGAAGTGGGATCCAATGTTCAATCCTGAAGAAGAAACATCCATAGCGATTGCATGGATTTCGTTCCCAGCATTGCCTCCAAAAAAATTTTGGAAAGGAAGTTGTCTTCTCTCTTGCAGCCGCAGTGGGCAAACCTCTACAGGTCAATATGACCACTAAAAATCAAACGAGGCCAAGTTGTGCGAGGGTTAAGGTAGAGGTGGATTTGTTAAAAGAATTTCCAAAACGCATTAAAATTGAAGTGAGGAGAAAGAATGAAGAAGTTGTAGAAAAGTGGATTAGAATAAAATATGACTATGTCCCAAAGTATTGCAAGACGTGTATGATCCAGGGACACAATGAACAGGAATATTATGTAGAGCATCCTGAATTATATCTTACAAAACAGAAGTATGATCAAGAAACCAAAACAAAAGAGGCAGAACATAGTCAGGAGCCAGGAAAGGCCTCATTGGTGGATAGAGGTGCACAAATAAATGAGAAGAAGGCAGAGGAATTCATTGAACAAAAAAATAAAAAAGGAGGTGGAGGAAGAAAGAGACAACCAGAACGTGTTTGGAACAAGGTGGGAATTACTACAGGAAATCAGTTCAACACATTGGAAAAGGAAACGCATAAGATGGTTGAAGGGCAAACATACAATAAATCAAAGATCAAAGAGGATGACAAAGAGGTATTAAACACAACACCAGGGTTACAGAGCAGCAATATCAAGGACATGAGGAGCAACATACGCATGATAAGTCACACTACTTCATATGACAAACTGAGGGAAAGGGACTTGACAATATCTGATAACACTAAAAGTGGTGAGAATAGAGGAAGCAATAAAGGGGTGGTGCAGGAAAGTAGCAATGAGGGTGGAGGGTGGTTATCAATAGATAATGAAGAAGATATGAGAAAGGAGAAGGAAATCACAACACCAAAGGGGACATCAAGAAGTTTGTTTGAGGCTATAAATAACTCTGAGGTACTGGTGGCAAAGCAGGTTATGGAGGAAGGGACATACACATATGTTGATGACAATGTGATAAAAAATGGGCCGGATTTAATTGAAGAAACAAAGGAGGAAATTCAACATAGAAAAGATACAGAAGAAGATGAGGATATGGAGTACAACATACAACATATTAGTAAAGCGGGAGATTTATCTCTTAGGCACACTAATAGTCTAAAGATTGGTGCAAAGAAAGGAAAAACAACAATTCCTTTACAGGTGAAAACAAGGAGTAGGAGAGATAAGGTGTCTGTTAGTGATCAATGATTAAGAAAATACTTTTCTGGAATATTAGATCAGTTAATATTCAAAAATCCTTTGAGAGATTGATGAATCTAAATAAAAGACACCATTATTCATTCATAGCTCTTATGGAACCTTTCCAGGCTCCAGATAAGTTAGATCATTACAGAAGAAAGCTGAATTTTAATCATGCAAGTGTAAATAGTTATGGAAAAATCTGGTTCTTTTGGAAAGAAAAGTGGGATGGTATTATTGTGTTGGATTCAATCCAGCAAGTTACATTGAAACTCAGCAAAAACAATAAATTTTTCCTTATTTCAGCAGTGTATGCAAGATGCAATACACTAGATATGATGGAACTATGGGATGAACTGGAGAGTATTGTTGAAGATAATCAGATTCCTTGGATTATTGGGGGGAGATTTTAATGTAATTGTTAGTGAAGAGGAAAAGTTGGAAAGGCTAAATTTCAC
Organism: Solanum chiquidenum; assembly: GCA_029582725.1. Lineage (NCBI taxonomy): Eukaryota > Viridiplantae > Streptophyta > Magnoliopsida > Solanales > Solanaceae > Solanum > Solanum chiquidenum. The sequence goes on along the minus strand of JAJOOS010001374.1, from coordinate 53,485 downwards.
ACAGCAATAAGCTATGGACTTCTCCCTCTTTATCAATAATTGTGCTTTATCAAAAGTTAGATTTGTGGGAAGTAAGTATACGTGGTGGAACGGTAGAATTGAAGAAAAGTGTATTTTTAAAAGACTCGATCGAATACTGGTGAATCAAGTCTTTCTAGAGCTTTTCCCATCATCGGAGGTTCATCATCTTATACGATAAGGTTTTGATCATGCCCCTCTGCACTTAATATGTAACTTAGAAGAAGAACCTATTGTGAAGCCGTTTAGGTTTTTGAATTCTGGACTAAACATCATCAGTTCAAGGAAGTAATTAAACAAAACTGGACGGTGGATTTTGTTGGAAGCCCTTTTGTGGAATTTCAAGTTAAAATGAAAAAAAGTGAAGAAAACCCTAGCAAGCTGGAGTAAATAAGTGTTTGGTAATGTATTCCACCAGATTGCCACCATTGAAGATGTTATAAAGGTAAAAGAGACGCAATTGGAGTTGCAACCTTCATCTACGAATAGAGCGGAATTAAACAGAATGGAGACGGAACTGAAAAAATATCTCAGAACGGAGGAGGATTTTTGGAGGCAAAAGGCGGGGATGAAATGGTTCTCAGAAGGAGATAAGAATACTAAATTCTTCCATTCATACGTGAAAGGGAGAAGGAAAAATTACACCTATCAGCGATTGAAACTGATCAGGGTGATATTGTGAATACTAATGAACAAATTGGGGATGCGGCAGTAAAGTTCTATGCGGAGCAATTTCGTGAAGAACATAATGATAGGAATTTTGAAATGCTTGAGCATATTACTAGGAGCATATCAGAAGCTGAAAATGAGGAGATGGTGAGGCTCCCTGACTCAGATCAAGTGAAGAAAGTGGTGTTTGACTTATATGGGGGTAGTGCATGTGGACCTGATGCTTTCTCAGGACTATTCTTCCAATGTTGCTAGGAGATAGTCGGGGAGGACATTACTAAGCTGGTGAGGGCATTCTTTTGTGGACATGAGTTACCAAAGTATATTACTCACACAAATTTGGTGTTGTTGCCCAAGAAAGAAGTGGTGAAGAATTTTTCAGACTTAAGGCCGATAAGCTTAAGTTCCTTTACAAACAAGATTATTTCCAGGGTGGTACATGAAAGGCTGGTAGTAGTTTTACCCAAAATCATATCATCTACTCAATCGGGTTTTGTGAGAGATAGAAGCATTACGGAAAATATTTTGCTGGCACAAGAAATAATTAGAGACATTCACTTGAAAAGTAAAAATGTCAATGTGGTAGTCAAGCTGGATATGACCAAGGCATATGATAGCGTATCGTGGATTTTTCTAACTAAGGTGTTTCGAAAATTTGGTTTCTCTGAGGTTATCATTGATATGATTTGGCGACTGATGTCAAACAACTGGTATTCAGTACTCATTAATGGCAGATCACATGGATTTTTCCAGTCTACAAGGGGATTAAAGCAAGGAGATCCACTTTCACCTACTTTATTTATTATTGCTGCAGAGGTTCTTGCTAGATGACTGAACAATTTACATAGGGATGCGAATTTCAAAGGTTTTGGACTACCTAAGTGAAGCCCTGAGATTAATCATCTCTCGTATGCTGATGATACTATTCTTTTCTACTCTGGAGATAGAACATCAGTGATTAAAATGATGAAGGTGTTAAGGGATTATGAAAGGACCTCTAGACAGATGATCAACGAATCAAAAAGTTTTTTCTATCTACATGATAAGACTCCGTTGATTGTGGCAATTAAAATGAGACGAATAACATGTATAAGACAAGGGAATTTTCCTTTTGTTTATCTATTGGATGCCAGTATTTTATGGGAGAAAGGTTGCTAGTTATTTTGAAGACCTGGTTAGGAAAATTGCAAGGAAAATCTTGATATGGCATAACAGATTTCTCTCGTTTGGGGGAAAGTTTGTACTTTTCAATCATGTACTTCAATCTATGCCAGTTTTCCTACTGTCAGCTATGAATCCACCACAAAAATTAATGGAGCAAATACATCAAATATTTGCGAAATTTTTTTGGGGAAATTTGGGTGGAATTAAAGGGAAACATTGGATAGCTTGGGATGAGATGTGTTTGCCTAAAGAAGAAGGAGGTCTTGGTTTCAGATCTATCAAAGACATAAATAAGGCGTTATTTGCAAAATTGTGGTGGAATTTTAGAGTCTCCACAACTTCATTATGGGGCAAATTCATGTGGAACAAGTATTGCAAAAAATTGCACCCGGTAATTACAAGAAATGCAGGAGCTTCTCATGTATGGAGAAAATTGCTCAATGTGAGGGAGGAAATGGAGCATGATATTTGGTGGCAACTTAAGGCAGGTAACTCTAGTTTTTGGTTTGATAATTGGACTAGACAATGGGCACTGTACTTTACTGAAAAGAAGTTGTTAAATGGGGAGGAATTGGAGGTCAAGGACTTCATTATGAATGGAGTATGGGATAACAGCAAACTGAAGGAGCATATATCGGAGGAAATGAAAAATCACATCATTGAAAACATAAAGCCTCAAATCAATAAAAACAATACAGATAAGGCCTGGTGGACAGGATACAACACATGGAGATTTATCGTGAAGTCAGCCTTTAATAATTTGAGGCGGAGAAGAATGGAACAAGAATGGGTACAAGAGATCTGGATTAAGGGTCTGCCTTTCAAAATTGCTTTCTTTCATTGGAGAGTGTGGAAGAGAAGAATTGCTACTGATGATAATCTTAAAAGAATGAGGCTGCAGGTGGTTTCGAAATGTTATTGTTGCGAACATGGAGAAATGGAAACAATGACACATCTTTTACTAACAGCTCTCATAGCTCAAAGACTATGGAATCAGTTTGCTTCATGTGCAAGTTTAAACATTGAAGGAATGCATTTACAACAAATAATTACTAAATGGTGGGAACACAAGGCCACACACAAGTTAACACAAATATTGAAGGCAATTCCAGCTTATCATAATGTGGGTACTTTGGAAAAGGAGGAATGCTAGAAGACATGGAAAAAATCACTATTTTAATTTGATGAATCATTATTGTCAGGTATACATCAGTTGATTAGAGTGAAGTTCCCTTGGCTAAAAAAAGTTCCATATCAATGGACGGAAATTGTGGACATGTTGTAGAGATACAAACCTACTCTTCACTATCATATAGTGAACTGGAAACTACCGAAGGAAGGATGGATTAAATGCAACACAGATGGTGCTAGTAAAGGTAACCCAGGATAGAGTGCATATGGATTTTGTATGAGAAACAACAATGGAGTACTAGTGTATGCTGAGGGAGAAGACATAGGGGTGGCTACCAATATGGAGGCAGAAGCAATGGCTATATGGAAGGCCTTGCAATTTTGTCTAAGGAATGGATTTCAGCAAGTCATCCTTGAAACAGACTCACTTAGTGTAAAGAACATGCTAATCAGAAATTGGAGAATACCATGGGAAATAGCTGAGAGAGTGGAAGAAATTCAGGAGATAATGAAGCATATTAATGTTCAAATCAGGCATACATTCAGAGAAGCAAACCAACTAGCAGACTACATTGCTAACATAGTTATTGGAACAACAGAAAAACAACAATTTCAAGAATTTAATCAGTTGCCAAGTTGGGGAAGGAGAATAGTGAATATAGACAAGCAACAGATTCCTTCGATAAGAATCAGGACAAGGAAAATTAACAACAAAAACAATGATTACCATGCTTAGATGCAGAATAGAAGCAACAGAGTTCCACAACTATATTTACACATTTGATGATTTCTTTATCAGGAGTAAAAGAGTAGTTAAGGAACTATACACTAAGCTATGACAGTAATAAAAAAGCAATACTTGCACTAGCAAAACAGGAGAGACAAAGAACCATATCTGCGTTTTTAGCGTGCATCCAGCTAGGAGATGAAAAAGAAGTACAAGAGCGATTCTTCTGCAACTACAGAATGGCGGGGGAAATGAGAACTTCAGTAGACAAAAATGGTAGGCAAGATAGTACAACTTTCATAAAATCGACAAACCTAGAATACAAGGTTCATAATTTCGATCGAGCTAATCAGAAGCCCAAGCATCCAAATAAGGTATTACACCTGCAGAAATGAAAAGAAGGTAGTAAGCAAAAAAGGTAAAGGACAAACACCTTTGTCGACTGATATTGACAACAACCTTCAATGGAAAATGTTAATCGGCCATAGGAGAAGGAAGAGAAGGTCAATGTTAGTGGGCACAAGGCAGAACATTTTCAGTGAAGAAGGAGCTGAAGATTCAATTTGGAAACTCTATTTCTTAGGGTCTTTGTTGTTTTGTTTTTATCACGGTTGGTCACTTTTGGGTTGACCAGGAGTGTTGTTTTATTTTGAACATTTTGAGCCCAATGGCTTGAATTAATAAAGGACCTCGAGTCCAAATTAGTTCAAAAAATACCTAATACGTAAAATTCAACTATATCAAGTTGTAACAGATTTACTACTCATCAAAATCTACCACAAATGAAGTGAGCTGCTTTGATCAAGAGGTCTGACACTCTGAGGTCCAATTTCATTGTAGTGTGTTTATGTCCAAATTTTAGCTAGCGTTTGACAATAGTTTTTCAAATATTTTTGGTAATTCATTTTTGGATAAAGTTTTACCATGCGTTTGACTATACATTTTGGGAGGAATATTTAATTTTTTAAAGAAATATGATTATATTTATTAATTCTAAAAACTATTAAAAATACTCTTAAATTTGTATTATCATTTTATAATGAATATGTTTCGTAAATAGTCATGACAATGAACACAATTGATATAAATCTGAAAAAAAGGGAAGAAAATAAAAGAAAAATAATATTGATTTGTATACAAAAAACTACTATTACTTGTAATTGGAAGTGACTTCGAAGATCAAGCTAGGATAAAAATCGTATAAAATATATATATATAACTATATGATTTTTGTATGACGAAATTTAGTCCAACACTATAAATTATGGGTGTTTTTATAAAATACAAAAGTTTGGAATAATTTTAAAAATTTTAAAAATTCCCAAAAAAATAAAAAAAGTTGGCCCAAATACAGTTTTTTTTCTAGTATTAAAAATTTGAATTGTTTGCCAAAAATATTTATCAAATAATAACAAATTTTATGGCCAAACAAAAATTGCCAAGTTTTTTCACAAATATTTTTAAAAATACCTATGACCTAGCGGGTCCTCAGTATTTTTCTTGTGGTCTGTGCTGGATGGTGTAAATTTGCACCTGTTAGTGTTCAGTAAATATTTTGTTGAAGATGCCTTGCAGTTTTACCATATAATAGATCAAATTTTAGTAGACGTTTGGACATAAATTTGGTTAAAACTTAAAAAAAAGAGTTTTTTTAGTTGATATTGAAAAATGGTATTTGAAAGTTAACGTTGTGTTTGGACATTCATTTCATTAGAAAAAAATAAAAGTCTTGTGAGTAAAAAAACTGATCTTCCACTATTAACAAAAAAGAAAGAGGCAAAATTGATTTTCTCCTTTTTCATGGAGGAGAGTTAGGGGTCAAAATAGTTCTCTCATTAGCAATAACACCAACCTCGAAAACAGGATCACCACGTGTTGTTGTACCTCACCAATCACCATAGGAAATAAAAGTTTCTATTGTTCGCAATACATGTAAACTTTTTCACATACCTACATACAAACGTATTATAATAATCCAATGGTCTTGATAATAAACTTCGAAGAAAAGTAAGAAAAAAGTACCGTGATTCTTTACTTTTCAGCCTTGCTGTTGAGAATTCTTTTTACATGATCGATCTTTGGACATCGTATATCCAAAATCATTTAAAGATACCATCAAATGACATTGAGTAATAAACTTCTATACAAAACTAGAACAAAATATCGAGAGTAATAAACTTATAAATGATCAAGAGATTACTGGACTTCAAAGTCATCATCGAAATTAATTTTTTTGGGGACTATTGTACTGACTAAAGGCTTAAATACCTAGGCATCACCTTTTTTTTATGTCCATGTCGAGAAAAAAAGATCTGTTAAAACTCGAAGAACAAGAAGACATAATTGACAAAATTTGTGAAAAAAATAAGATAACAAAGTTTGAAGATGAGGAAATATCAAGATTTGAAGAACAAAAACTTTAAAGATTAAGAGAAATAAAGAAAGTTAGAGATCATGAAAATTAGAATATAATGTGAAGGCCTTTGTTAAGGCGAGAAAAAGAAATCTTAACTACCTCGATTGATTTACCGTTCTCAATTCAATATCTAAGTTACACGTGAAAAGTACATTTAAGTGAGTGGGCTCAACGTCCTTTCAAGTGATAGAATACGTTTCAATTGCTTCCTTGCTTAAGTTTTGAAAATATTCATCTTCTCTGTCATAACTAGCATCATGTTCAAAAAATTTGGAGGGGAGGGGGGAAGAGGGGCTATATATATTAGGAAAAATGACTTCTACACAAGGATACATGGGGGTGGACACATGGCATTGTGATTATGCCTAGAGCTGACATGATCTAAAGGATCAAAGAAGAAGTATCCATAAATGTTTCATTGACTGAGTGTTCGACTCGAGATTAGTCATTTAACTTGATTTTGTCTCATTACCGAGTTTACTATATGGTCATTATCATGAAATAAGGTGAGAATTTGTAGCCGAAGTCAATGAAAGACTCGTGTTTCAGAGACAAAATAAAAGGAAAAAGGCTAGGTATGCCAGATATATTTGTACGAGATCCCGCAAATTATAAATGAATATTAACCGACACACTTAATGATATTCTCAGGTGAAAAAATTTCATCAGGCGTAGTACTTTAGGGCTCGAGTGAGGTTTTTCTATTAGCTGATGTATTATCCTTGGTGCCTATAAATAGTAATTTTTATTTACCTGTAAAGGGCTAGATTCTTGATAATACAGATACTTTTGTGCTCTATGTTTTTTAATATTTTCATATTCTTTGCTCTCAAATACTTACTATCAAATCATCTTAGACGATCACACTTTACCATCTCCAAATCCAGCTGAAACATCAAGCACTAAGCTCTATTGTGTCATTTGATTTACTTTCTTTTAATATTTTTCTTATTAAGTTCATTTATTAGCATATTTAAATTTAAATTCTATTAGACTAATAAACGATTTAAATTGATACATGTGTTTTTGACCTTATAACAAATTCAATTGTGCCATACCAAAAGAGAAAGATCAAGAAAAATAATTAAAAACTTGGTTTATTTTATTGATTATCCTTCTTTTATCTTTACAATTTTTGTAATTTAGAAAAGATAATCATTGGAAAAAAGAAGGGAACACCTCCTATTTGTTAAGGGCGGGTGGCGTGAACTCTGATTCGATTAGGATATTCAATTCCGCCGTAGAAATGCTCAGTTGACTTCTTAACCTTGATAGAAAGATGATTTATCCTAAACATATTTTAATTAATAGATCCAACTAAAAAAGAAAGAGGAAAGAAAGCACAATTAAAAAATTCGAGTATTTTCCTAATACTTTGTGTTGTTAAGAATAACTCACATTCCAACTCTACTCTAGACTCTACAATACGTATCACCTAAATATATGATTATTCTAATTTTTTTTTAAGAATCTTTTTTCAATAAGAAGAAGTGAACCATTTGAAAAGAAGAGGAAGGAAAAGATCCAAAACAAACTTTGTTTTGTTGGCCCAAATGAAAGCACAGCCCAAACATGTGTTTTCCCAATCAATCCATTCGAAATTATTTGGGTGGTTCCAAAATTCAATTGAGATAAACGCTTCACAAATAGTCAGTCACACATACACACTCAACTCACTAGTCTGTAGTCTCTGGATCTTTGAAAATGGCGGGCGAGGAAAGTTCACCAGATTCCGCTATCAAAAATATTGACGAATTGGAGGGGCAATGGAGGCTATATGAGGCTTACAATGAGCTGCACGGTTTGGCTCAAGAGTTCGACACTCCATTTGATGCACCAGCTGTGCTTGTAGTGGGGCACCAGACGGATGGAAAAAGTGCACTGGTGGAGGCTCTAATGGGGTTCCAATTCAATCATGTCGGTGGTGGAACCAAGACTCGACGACCCATTACCCTTCACATGAAATACAACCCCGAGTGTGACACTCCCCTTTGCCATCTCGTGTCTGATTCTGACCCCTCTGTTTCTCATGAAAAATCTCTCCAAGATATTCAGGTATCAACCTTATATTATGGTGGATGTGTCAAAAAGTTTTTTCCTTACATTAGGGAGTAAACTTTTCCTGATTATATTGTCTCTTGTAGGCATATATTGAGGCTGAAAACATGAGATTGGAGAAGGAAACATGTCAGTTTTCTGCTAAAGAGATAATCATCAGAATAGAATACAAATATTGCCCCAACCTTACTATTATTGACACTCCAGGACTTGTTGCTCCAGCACCTAGTCGGAAAAATCGGGCTTTACAGGTCCAATTATTTTCCACTATTTTAAAAATTGTGTAATATAAAAACACAATTATTTGAAGCTTGAGACCATATACATTGCAGGCTCAAGCTCGTGCAGTGGAGTCGTTGGTGCGAGCCAAAATGCAGCACAGAGAACTCATTATATTGTGCCTTGAAGATTGTAATGATTGGAGCAATGCAACTACGAGGAGGGTAGTGATGCAGGTACTGCCTGTTTTATTCTAATTTTGCCAAAGGTGCTCCTGATAAGTTATAGCCTAAAGTTTGCACAATGTTTTTACTTCAATATGACATGTGCTGGCAAAAATGAAGGTAAAACTCCTGTATGTATGCCGAAACGGTTAAAATAAATCTATAAAGATTGATGCTTTTCCATGTCACCGTGTTAAACACAGCGTGTTCAGATGTTTGTGTGCTCTTGAGTGTTCTCTACAACATCTTTACTTTTTTCATGTGTGGAATCGTATAACAGATTGATCCGGAGCTTTCAAGGACTGTGGTTGTTGCAACAAAGCTTGATACCAAAATACCTCAGTTTGCACGAGCTTCTGATGTGGAAGTTTTCCTTTCCCCACCAGCCAGTACACTTGATGGATTTATGTTGGGTGATTCTCCCTTTTTTACATCTGTCCCTTCTGGGAGAGTTGGTTTTGGACCTGAATCAGTTTTCAGATCCAATGATGAGTTCAAACAGGTTCGATTTCTGACCTCTCAAGCCCCATATGGCATATGCCTTTCTTTTTCTATGAGAAAGTTACGATAATGGGGAATGTTACTTGAAATTTGTGCTGCATCATTCAGTGAAGAACAAACTGTATTTCAATCTTGGTTCATTTTGGCATTTCATAGGATTACTCAGTGTAACCGGGCTTTCTTCAAGTTAACTCCTTGTCGTGTGGTCGGAAGGGCTAAGGGTGAAAATTCCATGTTGACCAAGTAAAAGATCATTAAGTATCCAGTAGAAATTTGTGATGCTTTTACCTTATGCCATTTGATTTTGGTTTATCGGCTCTTCACAAAAACAATGCCCAAAGGAGAGTGCAAAAATTGACTTTCTGTTCTGTCATTGTATCAATAACATTGTTTGTAGAACAGAAAACATAGTGTACATCTGGAAATTGGTGAGTGTTCCGTTGGTCAATTAACTAATCCAATTGTAAAAAGCATAAAAGCTCTTAAATATGCAGTCCCAACTATTTCTTCAGGAATACAACAGCCATTTATGTTGATCCTGTGATGTGGCTTGTGTGCCTTTGAAGTGATTCTTGCAGCTAGGTATGTTATCTGCATCCATGTTGGTTGGATTTCCATTTGGTGGTGCAATAACTTGAGAATCACTAGATAGAATGCATGCTATATTACATTCTGAGAAAGTCTATTCCCGTTGGTTTTGTATAACAAGTACTGATATCACAATGCATGTTATCAGGAAAAGGTTTTCTGCAATTCTTTTTATTGGTAGTCTTCTGAGGGGCATCCTTGGAAAAGGTAAAGTTATCTCCCTGTGACCTATATAGGTCATGGATTTGAGCCACTGATGTTTGCATTAGGGCAAACTGTCTACATCATACCCCATCTCTGGACCCTGCATTAACGCATGATGCTTCTTGCATCAAGCTGTCCTTTTGATTGGTAGTCTTCTGCTATTTTTTTTTTTGATAAAGTAAATTTAATTAATATGGGATAAATCCCGTTACAACCTGTATGCTGAAAATTAAAGAACCTACACCATGGTATGGTTATTTGAAAAACGACACCCAATCTTCTATATGAATATGAATCTCATGGGTGCACCAACAATTAACTAAGAATAGAAGGTTATTTCTCAAGTGTACAAAATCATTTTCCATCCCCTTGAAAGCTCTTTTATTTCTCTTTCCACAAGACCAAAGCATGATGGCTAGCGAAGCAACGTTCCAGGCTCTGCGTCTTCCCTTCTTCTAGATTACCAGCAAATTCAGGATTATTGTTTCACTTCAAGTGTATTACCTTATTATAGGAGCTATTTAGGTCTTCTTAGCTGCAGTTTAAAATGTTTGTAAATTGTAGATGAGCCTGAATCAACTATAACAAGATCTGCTGAGCTATTTACTTGAGATGTACCTTCACTATTAAAAATAAAAAAAATTATAAGAATTTGTTTGACAGGTATACCGTATACCACTATGATTCAATGTTAAATGTAGATGAGTAGAGCTAAGTTGCAATGTCCTGTGGAATACATCATTATTGCTGTGATTTACAGGCTATTTCATCAAGGGAGGTGGAAGATTTAGTAGCGTTGGAGGAGAAGTTGGGCAGAGCACTTTCAAAGCAGGAAAGAAGCAGAATAGGTGTTAACAGCCTTAGGCTGTTCTTGGAGGAGTTGCTCCTGAAAAGGTACATTTTTTTTTCTCCTTTTTTTGTATGCCTCAAGTCTTTCATTTGATTCCAAACCTTTAACCTTCAAAATGTAATGTTACCCAGGTACATGGATAGTGTGCCATCAATAATTCCCCTCCTTGAGAAAGAGTACCGGAGCAGCACTAGAAAGCTGAGTGAATTAGATCAACAACTCAGGTTTGCAGCTACTCTCTTAGGCTGGATAACGCAGAAGAAACAATTTAAACTGACAGTGGTGCATATTGCATTTAACTGTTCATAGAGGGATCTATTGTCATTTTTCCTGGCAAGAAATATTTAATGCATCTCTGTTATCTTTATATACTTTTCCAAATTTGATGTTTATTCCATTGTTCCAGCTCTTTGAATGAAGCAAAACTGAAGGAGAAAGGAAGAACTTTCCATGATCTATTTCTGACCAAGGTGTGAAGTTTGCCCCAAACCAATATATGCCTAAATTCTATCTTCATCACATAATATCTTTTTTCATTTATGTTGAAGGGAAAGACCATCCTTCAAGTGGTCTGCATTTAGTTTATACACTGGACATGTTTCTTTTGCTTGCCTAATGGTTCTTACTGTTCACAACGGTCTTACCATTAGCTCATTTTTAAAAGTTTAGTGGTGTCATTTTAGTAGATAAGCCACCCTAACTGAAGTTTGGTTGTTTTTCAGTTGTCACTGCTGTTGAAAGGAACGGTTATTGCACCACCAGACAAATTCGGTAAAATTACGTCCCATCTTGGTATTCTGATCTATAAAGGCTATATCTTTTAAAAGCGTTACCTGATGTCAGTTTTAGCAAATGAAATTTTCTTTCTTGACATAAACCAAGAGTGACCATATGTTCTTTACCTTTTTTTCTCCTCTCCAATGATCATTTGTCTTTCTGTTAATCTGGAGTTAATTGGAAGTGTAAATCATTTTCTGCAAAGTAGATTGCCTACAATTTTGCATCTTGGAATGCCATTTCATAAAATTGAAGATTTTAGATGTGTAGACTTTCAGCAACGAGAAGGTTGGAAATGCGAAATTAAACTGACTATGTGGAGTATTAAATTTTAGACGTCACACTGTTCATTTCTGTCCCACTTTATTCAGTCTAGTACTAAGTTTTTAGTTTTCAAGAATCCACAACTTAACACTATTAGCTAGATCCATTTAGTCTAGATGGGTCTCTTTTTCTGGCTTTATTTTGTTGCCTCAAATTTCACTTTGTAATTCTTATGTTTGAAAATTCTACTGTGTTCTCACTTTTGTTTCTACAACCAACTAATAATTCCTACTCAGTGAACAGACGTGTAATAACTATACCAGCTTGAAGATCAGCTAATACTACACCAGAGTAAAATAGCATGTCAAAAAGTAGTCAATTTTTTTGAAAGGCTTGAGTTCCATTGATTAAGGTCTTAAAAGAACTTGAACAAGCAAGCAAAACACTGTATTTATCTCTGAGGAGTCCTTAGTATAAGCAATTAAAAGTTCTATAAATTAAGCTATGACTTAAGTTTTGTTTTATTCGTGTATCTACCTTAGCAAATGTTAAGCTGTTAGAGAGGGGACATATTATATTTATTTTTGTTAGATGTGCAATGTGTTCCATCATGTGCGGGCATAATTCTTTTTCATGGGTTATGTACTAAGAAGTTTGTTTTACCTTATAAAAAAAGTGTTTAGATGTTCATTTTGATAACGGGTGACACTTTGAATTGAACTCAACTCCTCTGCCTGCTTTGAGATCATGAAAATAAAAAAGGACCTTAGACTTAACCTCAAAAAAGTAACTCATGAGATGAGAACTATCAAAAACCATACAAAGAGACTTACAACAATATCCTCAACCAATGTCGGATTCACATCAGATTAGAGTCAGACCCATCCCTAATGTTGAGTTACCCAAAGTTGGACCCCCATATTACGTATCCACGTCTGAGATGTTTTAGTGTTCGTGGAGGGGTGGAGGGTAAACAAAAGGGTGTTAAGAGTTCCGCATTGGTTGAAGGTATGGGCCATAGTATCTTTATATAGTCTTGGACAAGTCTCACATCATTAGTTAATTTCGGGGTTGAGTTAAGCCCAAGATTCATTTTCCTCTCACTTTGTTGCAATAATATTGAATATGTGATTAAAAAAAAAGAAATAAAAAACATGTGTAAAATAAGCATGATTGGGCTGCTTGCCTTCTGTCATTGCTCCATAGCCGATGGCTCTGACACTAGGATCAAGGCCCATGAGGGTGAGCACTCAGCAGAGAATGCATGAGCAGCAGCATAAAACAAAAAATGAAACTAAGAAGTCAAAAGATTGAAAGTGTGAAAGACTAAAGAAACAAGTTAAAGACGCAGAGTGACATTAAAGAGTGAAAATGAGATGAAACTTTGGAATAGGAAACCAAAGAAAGAAGTGGAGTAGGAAATCAGAAACCCTATTGGCTGTAGCTTGTAGGCTCAGTGTATATTCTATGCATGTGTGTGTGTTTTTATAGATGTATTATTCTATCTTGTCCTTCCTCCGTCCCAATTTATGTAGTACTGACTTGGCACAAAGTTTAAAAAAGGAAAACTTTTGAAATTTGTGGTCTAAAACAAATCTTAGATATTTGTGTGGCCATAAATAATTTCATTAAGGGTAAAAGGGGAATTCTAAAGTTAAGTTGTTTCTAATTATAGAAAGGTGACATTTTATTTGGGGACAAACTAAAAAGGAAAGTGTGCCACATAAATTGGGACATAAAGAGTAATATTTTAATTGGGGTGTCCGGTATTTTGGTTATTTAAAAAGACGGAAAGTGAATCGTAACAACAGAGCAGAACTGACTGAACTAACCCAACTGCAGAAGTTGATTTTTGTGATGAAGTCAAACTACACACTTCTAATATTTTTGGAGGCAGAAGCTTACTTTATATATGTTCGGGTTTCAACAAGCTCAACTCTGTGTATTGGTGCAGGAGAAGCCCTACAAGATGAGAGGGTCAATGGAGGGGCATTTATTGGATCTGATGGTCTTCAGTTCCCACACAAACTGATACCTGTAAGCATTTATTTATCTGTAAATTTTGATTAGTTTTTGATCCTGTGGTTGGATTAAAAAAAAGGGAAAATTTTGGAAGTCGATACTTAGACATGCAGTGCAGATGTGACAGTTGCTTGAGGCACAACACATATTGTCCTGCCAGTGATTCTAGTATTGTTGAGGGGATATTGGATCATTTAATTGGTTTTAATTAATTCTGATGGAAAGCAAATTGCATACCTTAGACCACTTCGTTTGTTCTGTAGGTGTTGGTTACAAGATTGAAATACTCGTTTAGCAGTTTCCTACTAATAGTAGATGCCGGTTCCTATGCTGTTTCCACAAGTTTTTCAATTTTTCATCTTCAAAGCTGTTTACTAGGAGTATTTTGTAAATTGGAGCAAAATAGGAGAGTGAATCACTTTCAGAATGTCTTAATTGTCTGCTTAATAGATATGTTATCGTCTAAGACAGGTCTATCTAGTCTTCTGGCAAAAGGCTGTACCAGGAGTTTCATCAAAATTACTTATTAGTGAAGTTATTGTTATCCATGCAGAATGCAGGTATGCGTCTTTATGGAGGTGCTCAATATCATCGTGCAATGGCTGAGTTTCGTTTTGTCGTTGGAGGAATTAAATGCCCTCCAATTACACGGGAAGAAATAGTGAATGCATGTGGAGTTGAAGACATTCATGATGGAACTAATTATTCCAGGTGCCTATACACTTGGAGTTCATGATTTTACATTTATATCTAGGTCTGCTTCTTATGTTCTGATTCCTGTTTGCTAATTCTTGTTTTACCTTTGCTTGAAACATTGAGCATTTAGAACAGCCTGTGTAATTGCTGTTGCCAAGGCTCGTGATACATTTGAACCTTTCCTTCATCAGGTAACTTAGTGCTATTTTCGTCTATTATTATTTTCTGAATATTCTGTAATTTCTAATTGTCATCTGTTATGGAGTTAAATCATCTGTAATTCATATATGCTAGGTGGTGAATTGATTCAACTCTCAGCTAAGTTATGTAGGGCTAGGGCTAGGCAAGTATTCTAAGTTTTGGTGAGAGAATCTGTATCTCAAAGAGAGTGACAAAGATTAGTTGTTCCTTCTAGAATGTAAGATGTGGCAGGTATGAGTCTTATGACTATAATACAAGGGTAAAAAACTTGCACCAACAGAACACCTCTACGAATTACTGACCTTTAGTTGTATGTTGGCACAGATGGAAATAGGCAGGGCATGGGTTGAGTCTTAAAAGATCCATGCTCCACTTTTAAAATCTCTCTATGCTTATGCTACCCATACCAATGGTAGGTACTAAACTTTCAATGTAACCCTCCTCCTATCCACCATGTTATCCTAAACTTGTGGGTAGGTTTGGCGAGAATATTCGCGGGTACAATGAAAACTGTCAACGCGTCCAAATGTCATTACCCAAAATCCCAAGCCACGATGACACCAACCCAAACCCCGTAGTTGCATCAGTTACACTACTAAGTCCGTTTTTAGCAACTTTAAAAACGGAAGTAAGATAAAAGCCGATAGTAGGGTCAATACAACTTACAAGACATTCATAATATAGGAAGTGTGGAAAATACAGCGAACACTATCCAAAACCTAATGTCAGAAGTACTAGAGCCTCTAAATAGGATTACACTCTCAATAAGTACTACGATTGTCCGATAAGAAAAGATATAGATAAAACAACAAGGGATGGAGTCCGGTGCTGCGGAATAAACAAGCAGCTCACCCTGAATACTCCAAACTATCACCAAATGGATGCAAGATAACCTACCACTCAAATTTAGGAAAAAATCTGCACACAAAAGGTGCAGGAAACAAGGGTGAGTAGGGAAAACATGTGTGCTCAGCAACATCGTTGACCAACCCTAAATGAAGCGATGGCGAGGGCTGGTCTTACCATGCTTACTTCCACACTTCTCAACAATCATATCAATCATAGATATGGATAATTCAACAGGTAAATGAACAAGATAGTCACAATTCTCAGAAATAACCGGAAATCAGCAAGTTAAGCGAGTAGATTCAAATAACCTCAACCAAACAGGCAAAAATCGATATCAAGCAAGGTAACCAATCAACTGAAATGCAGTGGAATACAAGTAATATGAGATGAAATGCAATGTCCAATGCACCAGTACACACACGCTCCTTCTGTAGGTAGTTGTGACCCATGGGGGACTTGCGCGGTCCATGTACTGCCCCCAAAATCCGGTCTGTAGATCCATCGGGTAAAGTAGTATCATCACTCCATCCAGAATCTGGTCTCCCAGCCCACAGGGGACTCACATGGTCCGTTTATTGCCCCCGAAATCCAGTCTGTAGATCCATCGGGTAAAATAGTATCATCACTCCATCCAGAATCCGTTCTCCCAGACCCATCGGATAATCACCGTAACATCTTTCCTTCTGGAATCCAGTCTTCTAGACCCATTGGACAATAACGGAATGATTTATCATGTACATTATGCACGAGACAACATATGAAAGCATGATAAAATGCTACAGAAGTACAGATACGGAATACATGAACTATTTATGCAAAACATCCGACTAGGTCATTGATCACTCTCTGAACTTAATGGAATCGTCATAACTCAAATCTAACCTCTTAACCCAAAATATTGACTTTGGTTAAAACTTCTCAAATTCCAAATATCCAAAACTAGATTCTCCGAGATGCATCCGATCACATCGGTAACCATGCTACACATCCCTGCAAGTCATAAACCACAAAAGAAAGCTACGGAGAGGGTCAGATTGGGGAAAATAAGTCTAAATTACAAAACGACCATACAGGTCATTACATCCAAAGTTATATCTAACGAAGTAAAATACCATATACAGCTTGCTGGTAAGTTAGATTACACAGTTAACGATATAAAATCTTCACTGTATTCATATTTTGAGTAAAGGGTAACTACACTGCGTTCATATTTGCAGTGGATACTTGAATGTCGATCATCACCACCTGCTAAGCCACCTTTTCTTCCAAAACACCTTCCCATATGGATAGAGTCTGAGAAATTGATCCATACATTAACTGTGGCAGTCAGTTTCTCAAAATTGTGCATGCACCCAAAAGAAGTTGGGATATGTAATATGGGCTGAAACTGAGCTTAAGTTGGGGAAAGAAAGAGAATGGTGTCGCAAATTTTAATAGTCCGTCTATATTATAGCTTGTAACAAACATGTAATTATCCAATATGAAAGATTCATTTTAATTGGAGATATCAAGAGCTGTGCATCAGTTCTGATAAGTCGCAAAATGATTTGAAGAAGTTAGCTGGAGAAAATTCGTCAAGAATAAAAGTACTCTTCTTTTGGCATGTTACAGATTTATAATATTCTCAGTAATTTTTCTTGCTTCTCTATGATCATTTCATTCTTCTTATTACTCTCCCATATTTATGTAACCTTATTAAGTCTGCCACTGTTTGCTTACAGTTGGGTTGCAGACTATCACACATTCTGAAACGGTTACTTCCAATTGCTGTTTATCTTCTTCAGGTACAAATTACTTTGTATTGTTTGTTTGCTGTTCTTCCCTTGCAATATTTGAAGATTCATGCAATTAATGTCATCATGTTCCTCTGAAAACTAATGCTTTGATGTTTGACTTGTTTCCATAGAAAGAAGGGGAGTACCTGAGTGGCCATGATGTATTTTTGAGGCGTGTAGCAGATGCCTTCAACAATTTTGCAGAATCCACTGAAAAATCATGCCGTGAAAAGTAAATGCTTTTCTCCATTTATACTCTCATGTTCAAATTACTTTTCACAATTATCATTGTCTAGAATAGCTTGTGGTGATCATAAGGTTCTTCAGCTCCAACTGTCAAAACACAAATGATCCTAGTTTTTTTAAATTTTTAAATTTTTGTTTAGTTTCTTTATTTTATTGGATGGTTATCATAAATGTTTTAAAAGGTTCGAGTGCGAGGTGAGGCGTTTTACTTGATACACAGTGAGGCATAAGCCCCGTGATTATGTTATTTCTATTATTTTATAAATTAATATAATAAAAATAAGTAATACTGAAAAAGATAAAATTACATATAAAATTACTCCCTCCGTCCAACAATAGTTGTCCACTATACTATTTTGGGATGTCCAACAATACTTGTCCACTTTATGAAATCAATGGATAATTTTATACTTAGTTCCTAATTTACCCTCATCATTAATCATAGTCATTTTTCTAGACATTAGATTTATCACTCCCTCTGTTCCTTTTTATATGTCATCCTTACTATAAATAGTTGATCCATAATACTTGTCATTTCATAAAATCAATGCATAAATTACACTATTCTTCTTATTATACTCTTGATAGTTAATTAGTCTTGAAAATAAATATTTGACCAACCTAGGAAAACTAATAAGTAATTAATGTTCATTGTAATTACTTCATACATTGATTAATTACTCTCACCATTGCATTACTATATAAAATAAATCTCAACAAACAAATTAAAAATAAAAGATAGATTTATTTATCAGTTATTGAAAAGTTGACTTAAAAAAAACATTAAAAAAGGTAGAATTGTAAACTTGGTTTCTTAATGCAAGTGAAATCTAAAAAGGTGACATATAAAAAGGAACGAAGGGAGTATATTCAAAGGATGATACTCCCTCCATTCCTTTTTATATGTCACCTTTTTTTAGATTTCACTTGCATTAAAAAATTAAGTAAGTTTACAATTCTATCCTTATTTAATGTTTTTTTGAAGTCAACTTTTCAATAAATGATACATATGCTAGATTTCCTATATATTTTGTGTAAAAATGATTTTTTATAAATTCATAAAGCAAATATGACAACATCACAAAATATTCAAATTCCATTACTTCAAATTGATTTAAATATTCCTGTTAAATATGATGTTATTGATAATGAAATTAGACGAGAAATTCCTGATCTTAATATAGTTACACTACGGACATCTTCCTTGATAAAATTTGTTGAGCTTCAACTTTCAAGATTATTTTTGGTTTTTTCTCCATTTTTTATTTTTAATTTATTTGTTGAAATTTCTTTCTCAAAATCAGATTTTATAGAGTAGTGCAATGGTGAGAGTAATTAATCAATGTATGAAGTACTCCTAGATTTTATTATGAACATTAATTACTTATTAGTTTTTGTAGGTTGGTCAAATATCCATTTTCAAAACTAATTAACTATCAAGGGTATAATAGGAAGAATATTGTAATTTATGCGTTGATTTTATAAAATGACAAGTATTATGGACCAACTATTTATAGTAAGGATGACATAAAAAGGAACAGAGGGAGTATAGTAAATTAGCCTTCTATTTATAGTTTCTTAAGAAGTGTGCAAAGTCAATAGTGGACAACTATTGTTGGACAAAGGGAGTATAGAATTTTCAACAAAATATAAAATAAATGAAAATGTTCATAGAAGTGCTACATCTCAAAACATTAATCACAATCAATAATTGACTAAACAAGAGACAAAACTGGTCATCTTGAAAAACTAATTTGACTTTTTAAAAAAATGAGTGGAAATTTATAAAATAACTTGAAAAAGAAAGCAAAGAAGGAACATACAATCAGGAGCATCAAACCATAGCAAGTGATGAAGAACGATGTGTTTTTGCTTTGTAGTTTGCACATTGATCATTTTTCATCTGTACCGGAAGGAGGAAGAGAAGGAATAAAATTAGGGCCTGAGAAAAAAAAATATTTATATTTTAAAGATTTTTATCTGCTTAAAATTTAATAACAAGTTGAAAATTTTAATTTAAGGACTTAATTAACAATTTTTATTTTAGTTAGGAGAGGTTTTCTGGGATTACGCCCCAAAACAAAAATTCGCCCAATGCCCAACTGTACACCCAGACTGATGGGGCTTACGCCTTATGGTACTTTCACCCCCCACAAATCTTCCCTATGCGTTCTTACTAGGGATGGCAATGGGGCGGGGCGGGTTGAGTTTAACCCGTAAAATTTTTAATCCGCCCCGCATAAATACCTTTTTCATTTTCAAACCGCCCCGCATAGACCCGCCCCCCATGAATCCGCTCCGCATAATTTTTATAATATTTTCTTTTTCTAGTTAAGTTTGATACTAAAAATAAAATTCATACAAATAAATTCATTTTTCATTAAGTTGTATTAATTTAATAGGATAGTGACTTAGAATTTATTTCTTAGAGGCCAATTGAGAAACACGTAAGAAATTGTATTATTTTTTATTGAACAATTTTCATTTACTATCTTTGATATTTTAGTAGCTTTAAAGAAATTATCTTAATAAATAATGCTCATGTAAAAAGTTAATATTAAGCTTGAATCCACATAAAATCACATATACCCGCCCCCCGCCCCCCGCCCCCTGCCTCCCGCCCCCCACATTAATTTTAAAAAAACCCACTTCAACCCGCCCCACATTAGTTTAAAATAAACCCACCTCAACCCGCCCCGCACAACCTAAAACCTGCCCCGCCTTAAACCCACCCCGCCCCGCCCCATTGCCATCCCTAGTTCTTACTGCGCTCCACCCTGGGCTCATCTCAAAAATGCCTTTTAATAAATGGCAATAATTAACATGATTTCCTTGCCCCCTCCCCCCTCTTTCTATCAGTTTTATTATAACTTTTATGTTCCATAAACATAAAGTGGTGTAAACTGTGTGTTTGATAAAAAGACTTCTATCTTGGTAAGCTTGTTATCTCTGTTTTCTCTTTTGATAACACCAGGATCTAAATTTCAATCCTTGTCATTAACTTTTGTGTTTCCAGATATCCCACTGAGCTTAGCAATTTTTTAGAGTGGCTTCAAAATCTCTATCCTTGCAATTTTTAGATTAACCTAAGTGCGTGTGGTTCCCATTATGCTTTCTTGGTTTTGTATTTCCTTACCTTTTTGCAGTATGACCTGTGAAGCTTCATTTCTAATGCTCACAGAGGATACTTCTCATGTGCATTTCAGATATGCCAAGAAAATTGCTTTCAGTTTAGCATTTGATTAATTTCTAGTCTTTTGTTGTTTATATGTGTTCCAGGTGCATGGAGGATTTAGTGAGCACCACTCGCTATGTGACATGGTCCCTCCACAATAAGGTCAGCTTACTGCATGTAAATTAAAATATAATGGTTGTTGTCCCATTCTATATCTTTTATCGATCTTTGGGTTTCAGTCCTTTGAATTGATGTGTTTTGTGAAAATATATGAGGTAAAACATAGTGGCATCTAAGTTGGTCCTCTGTCTATTGATTTCTCTTTTCCCTCTAGGGTCTGAGTCCGTAGTGGCTGACATGCATTATTTGCTTTGGTAACAACTCGTTCATTGTTTTCCTGTCATAATTCTTTGCTGGTCTAATCTATTTGTATATATACTGTTACCCTTCCAGAATCGGGCTGGATTACGTCAATTCCTAGATTCATTTGGTGGATCTGAACAGTCTGCCATTATTGGTAATTCCACATCTACTGGTCTTTCTCAAGATTTGTCAACTGCATCTGTAGCCAGTGATAACAAGCAGGATGTTAAGCCCAGGACAGATGTAAAGCTTAGCCATTTGGCTTCAGGTAATGATTCAAATATGAGTACTCAGACAACAGAAACAAGACTGGCCGACCTTTTAGATAGCACACTTTGGAATAGGAGGCTTGCTCCTTCTTCTGAAAGAATTGTTTATGCATTGGTTCAACAAATATTTCATGGCATAAGAGAATATTTCCTTGCATCAACAGAACTAAAGGTACGCTTTTCTCAGCAGAACTAAATATTCATGGCTATAAAGATATTTAATGGTTTGAATCTGAATGATTAATATAAATTATATGCATTCATATGTTGAGCAAACAATCTTAAATGTTTATTGGTCTATTTTGAATAAACCCCTAATTTATTAGAACTCAACTAATTACCCAGGATCCAACTAAAATACATACCGGCCTGGTTTGATTGTCCCATCTAAAATTTTTTTTTTTTTCTATTAATGTAAAATTTGCTATCAGTTACCTAATTGTCTTGTTCATTCTTTTTTCTTTTAATCTCTTCCTAATTGTGAGATTCCATTGGGTAGGTTGTTGTTCCTAATTAGGATATTCGGGACTCAAACTCGGAATGAACTTACATGTTCATATTCTTTTGATTTGTACTATTATCATGGGGGAATGTTGAACTAATTATTTCTATATGAATGTGGTTGTCCTTCTATGTTCTGTCGTAAGTTGAAAGAGAACTTAATTTTTTTAATGGTGTCTGATATCCAAGAAGAAAAGTGCGGGGGTTGTGGGGTGTGTGGGGTGGGGTGGGGAGTGAGTGTGGAGAGAGGACTAACTTTTTTTTTAATGTTTACTATGGAACTCAAAATTAGGCCAATCATATGAGGCCACATATTAAGTAATTTCGAATTGTTTTAACAGGGAAGGGACAAAAATGCCCATGAACTATGAGATATGGTACAATATTGCACTCCATCCACCTTATGAGTGTGGGCCATTAGAAATAAGGGCATATTTAGCCTGAAAGGTTAATGTCGAGAGCACTTTTGGCCTGAAAGGTAAACGAAGGACAATATTGTACCAAATTTCATAGTTCAGGGGTTATTTAGACCCTTTTTCGTTTAATCTTTGAAAAAGAAAACGGGTCTTAAGCCTTAATCCCAAATGAAGTGTTGTTCATAATATCTTGCTATTAAAATTCTAGTAGTTATATGTAAGTCTGAATCATATCACTAATTTGCTAATCAAAATATCAGATACCAGCTTGGACCCTATCCCTAGAGGTTGCATCAGGTTTCAGTATGGAGGAAATGCAATTCAATTATGTTTGATCATTTACTTAGTCGAAAATCATTTCATATTAAGTTAGGTTGCTTCAACTTCCTCTTTTTGTTTGTTTTCTAAAGAAATTGTTGTTATCTGCAGTTCAACTGTTTTCTCCTCATGCCTGTTGTTGACAAGTTGCCTGCAATGCTTCGTGAGGACTTAGAATCTGCTTTTGAAGATAATTTAGATAATGTTTTTGACATCACTAACCTGCGGCATTCAGTAGCGCAAGACAAGCGGCAAACTGAAATTGAGCTAAAAAGGGTATCCATTCCATTCTCCTTCCTGTGTAATTGTCAATCTTGGAGTTCTTTCTCCCTTTTGGTTTCTTAATATTGACAAAATTTGCAGGTACAAAAGCTTAAAGAGAAATTTCGCTACATACACGAACAACTTAATTCACAGCAGGCCATGTTTGGGCAGTAGCTAAATCATCAGTTGTTGATGTCTCCTGAATGGTACAAAATGCAAGAGTAATATTCTGTAATTATGCCTTCTGAATGCATACTTCAGTTTATTAGATTGAAAGAAGAAATGACAACATCTTGTACATGATTGAGGCTTTTAGTATGATTCCCTTATTCACAGCTGAAGACTGTAAAATTAAACAAAACCTATACTAGGTAATTGCTTGAGTAATGTAGTTCAATTGGGTTTTGTCCCTTTATTTTGTTAAGGCTGCAAAATGACTTCATGCATGCTGTTTTGTACACCCATAATGCATCATCAAGCTTTAAGGATCAATCCTTCCTTTGCGCATTCACAATCTTCTGCAATCTCTGCTTTACTTCTCTGTTCGACACTTCTACTTGGCCACTAGTGTGTGGGTGATATGCTGTAGCACCTTATGGAGAATGCCATACTTAGCCAATAGATTTTTCACCAGATGATTAATGAAATGCTTTCCTTCATCACTAACAATAGCTCTTGGAGTCCCAAATCTAGGGAATGTTTTTTTTCATGAACTTTATGACAACCTTTGAATCATTGGTGGGAAGAGCTACAACTTCAACCTACTTAGACACATAATCCCCCATCACTAGAATGTATTGGTTTCCATTGGATGGTGGGAACGGACCCATGAAGTTGAAATCCCTCACATAAGATATTTCTACCTCAAGATTGATATTCAGTAGCATCTCATGTCTCCTTGAAATAGCACCCATCCTCTAGCGGTCACACTCTTTCACACAGTAAGTGACATCTTTTAACAATGTGGGCCAAAAGAATCCTGATTACAACACCTTGTGGGTTGTGCGCTCAGCTCCATGATAGCCTTCATAAGGTGATGAGTGACCACTTTCTTGCACTCGGTTGACCTCATTCTCCGGAATACATCTCCTTACTACTTTTTCTGGCCTTTACTTGAACAAGAATGACCCATCCCATATGTAGATTTTCACATCATGGTTTAACTTCTTTTGTTGTGTGGTTGCTGCACGTGGAAACACTTCACTTACCAACAAATTCACTATATCTGCATACCAAGACAATTGAGTGATATCTAGGGCCAACAACTGCTCATCCAGAAACTCTTCATGGATTTGTCCTCCATTGTGTACATGCGAAGAATCCTCCAACCTCGAGAGATGGTCGACAATTTGATTTTAGGTGCTTTTCTGTTTCTGATCTCTAGATCAAACTCTTGGAGCAACAAAATCCACCAAATGAGCCTTGACTTTGCATCCTTCTTGTTGAATAGGTACATAATAGCAACATGATTAGTATAAACAATAACTTTAGTACCTACCAAATACTATCTGAACTTATCGAAGGTGAACACTAGAGCAAGCATCCCCGTTTCTGTCACTGTGTAGTTTGCCTGTGCAGAATCAAGGGTCTTGCTCATATAATAGATTGGATGGAACACCTCTTTTTTTGACTCAATATTGCACCCACTAATACATCGCTGGCATCAGACATGAGTTCAAATGACAACTCCCAATTAAGAGCAATCAAGATATGAGCTTCAATTAAGTTTTTCTTTAGCAACATAAATATCGTCGAATTTAAATTTCACCTCTTTCTCCAATAAACTACATGTATGTCTGGTAGTCTTGGAGAAGTCCTTGATGAACATTCTATAGAAATCAACATGCCCAAGAAAACTTCTTACCCCTTTCACCGAAATCAGAGGTGGCGACTTCTCTATTACTTCAACTTTGGCTCTATCAACCTCCAGCCCATTCTTCGAAACTGTGTGACCTAGAACTATATATGCCTTCTCGAATCAAGAAATGACATTTTCCCAATTTAGCACTAGATTCATCTCTTCACATCGGGCAAGAACCCTATCAAGATTGTGCAAACATAGCTCAAAAGACTTTCCGAAGAATAAGAAATCATCCATGAATACTTCCACTATATCCTCCATTTGGTCGTGAAAAATTCCCATCGTACATCTCTGAAAAATGACAGGTGCATTGCAAAGTTTGAAGGGCATACACTTGAAAGCATAAGTGCCATAAGGACAAATGAACGTGGTCTTTTCCTGATCCTGTAGGGCAATCACTATCTGGTCGTATCTAGAATACCTATCTAAGAAGCAATAATACTCTTTTCCGACTAACTTGTCAAGCATCTGAACAATGAAGGGACTAGGTAGTTGTCACGCCCCGAGGCTATCCCCTAGGCGCGACCCTGTGCTTAGTGGCACAAGTGACCCCAAGCTAACCCATGACCTAACATACTTATACAAGTTCAGTTAAATCATGCACTGTGCTGAAGCTAAAAATAGTTAATATCTGAAATAGGGAAAAGCCCAACAAGTTTGAATATATCAAATATATGAAGAGTATAGTGATGACTGAAACAACACTTAACAACTCAAGCTGAATCTAATATATATTTGAAAGACTCTAACTGAATTGAGTTGCTGGGACATGCCCTAGCTAACTCTAACAAGACTGAAACTGAAAAGTAAAGTATGTCTATTGTCCTCGAACTATGAGGACTCACCACTGAAGCTGCTGAATACAGATTGAAAGTCGAACTAAACGCGATCTGGATGCTGAGCGCCTGAACCTACATCATACAACGATGAAGCGCAAAAGAAAGCGTCAATACTTTGAATGTACTAAGCATGCATCATATATGCTAAGCTGAACAATATAACAACTAAACAAGGAAATAAATATACTGAACATAATTGAAAACTGAGCTGGATGCAATGACCAAGTACTAATCATGAAAATAACATGCTGAATTGAATACAGAAGTAAATGCTTAATACATGGTCAATGCAACATGAATCCGACTGTGGGAGATACTATTAACAAACATAAACCATGTGAGCTAAACGTGGAGTCCGATGTATACGCTCCATCGAGAGGACCCAATATACCTTGTCGGGGTATAATGCACAACATAGGGGACTTATAAACCTACGCTACCACGTAGTTCTGGGACTTGAGGGTCCGCTGAACCCTAGTCCAACTCGGTGCTAAGTCTACTCTCAACTGAATATGTATAGCTAAAATGCAACTAAAATACTGAATAGCTCAAAATGGTGATAATTATCTGAGAATGCAACAAACATATACTGAAAGATATGACATTTGAATTCTGAAGCATAATTTTCTGACTTATCTGCCTAGCAAGTATAATCATGAAATATTGATAATTAATACAAGCTAGGGTTCTAAGTTCTATACATGGGACTATACTAATTCTCCAAGAAATATGTGATCAATAAAATAGTAACTATAACAGCTAAATTTCAGTGGATCCCTAAGATTTAGGAACCCTAGGTCTGAACAATTTTATGGAGAAACTGAAGAATTTACTGAATTCTAGGGACCTAATAGGTGAAAGGAACCCACTAGTGAAATCCCACATACCTGGTGATGAAAACTACGGAGAAATCCTTTGGATTTCAGGGCTAAACATGAAGAAGACCTCTGCTTGTTTTTTGGGAGAATGAGGGTTTTAGGTAGTTTCTGACTAGATAACTAGGCTTAGACGGAGTAAAATGACGTAGTTTAAGCACCAAACGACGTTGTTTAAGTACCAAACACATAAGGAAAAAGACCAATGTGACCCTGATGTTGTGTTTAGCATTTGACACGTGCCAACATTCTCTTAAATCGTTGCATATGTTTATATAATATATAAACTAGGCCATTTATAATCTCATTAAGATTTTGAACATCCTTTACAATATTTGACTTTTATATGAAAAAGAGAGTAAATGATTGACATTATCACATATCTCAAGAATTGTAAATATAGAATGAATGATTAAAAATATCTTAATATCTAATCATTTTTATCTTTTACATAATTTATCATAATATTTGGTGATATAATTGTCTTGCTAAAATTGAGTGATGTTTTTATGAAGCAATGAAGCATCACTTTTTCTTTACATGAAAAATATAGAATCTGATAATTCTATGGTTAGAATACACTCCTTGTGAAAAATAATAATTTATGTGAAAGTTTTCGAAAATCAATATAAGTTAAAAATAAGTTAAGTCCATTAAAAATTTACACCACAACAACATAAATAAAAAATCTAGAGACAATCTACTTATCCGAGGCCAAACGCTCATCACTTTTCGTTATTGTTACTTTGTTACTCAAACAAAATTTATAGAAGGAGAAAAATAAATTTGAAACAACAACAAAATAATATTTTTGACCCCTTTTAGAAATTCATTCTTCGTTAAAATTACTGCTCTCAAGACTCTTCTAGAAGCTTCATCTGTGCAGCTTTACAACTTTTTCAAAAATATGTATGTATACTTGTTGCATTATGAAATTACATGTAGATCAAAATGTTGAATTTTAGACTTATGTTAAAAAGATATTCTCGAACATGAAAAAATTGAAAATGATTCTAACCTAGACAACTCAAACACTCAGTAATGACTTGGGACAGGAAGGACATCAATTTCATGTTGATAGATAGAATCTTTGTAGCTTAAGTTATTACTTTTGTTTAGAGTACATTTTGTGTAAGAACGAAAAAATAAAAAATATTAAAAGGACGAAAACCTTGTCCAAGTGAGATCATATACATGTTAAACGAAAAATAATCAATACAATTTTAAAGAGACAAAAAAATACTGAGAAAAAGCATACATTAAAGAAAGTAAATTATGAGGTATCCAAGGATGATAACAAATCATTATAACCAGAAAAGTTCCTATGTTTTGGAATAACATACCTCGAAAAATTGACTAATACTTCAATCAAGCTTCAACCAAGCTTCAATCTTTAAAGTACTCATAACATCCAGTGATAAAATTTAGTAAAAGTTGACAAGGATAATTTAAAAACCAAAAAATATTGTAACTCTCCGAAAATTTCTAAGTTAAGCCCCAAACCATTCTTGAATAGCATATAAGGTCGTACCGAGTGATTCTTAATTGTTCTTAGATTCTTAAGTCAATTCATGTCTATATTTCAGCATGAACCTATGAATAGGTATTCTTGAGATGAGTAGTATCGTTGAGTTCTGAGTATTGAGTTTTCTATATTGTTATTGAGATCCTTGAGTTGATTCGTTCATGTTTATATTTCAGCATGAACCATATTTTGAGCTATAAAACTTGAGAATCTTTAAAAGTCAACATTTGTATTTTAAACTGAGTTTTTGAGGAAGTTAAGAGGAGTTTGAGAAAGAGAATAATAGAATTAAGTATTTTCCAAATGTTTCATTTTACATGAAGAAAGAGAGTCTTATTCTTAGAAAAGAGAAACTTTGATTTCTAAACGAGTTTATGAGTTCAGAGATATTTCAGAGTAGTCACCTCTTTTATGAGGGGATAGTTTGAGCAATTATCTCAAACTAGGGAAAGAATATGTTTTATACATTTGAGCATGAGTGTGTGTGTATATATATATATATATATATATTATTGAGAGTAGTATTGAGCACCGATATGTGGATGAGTTCAAACAACTCAAAATTCTCATAAACCATGTATGCCAACATGGGTAAAGGATCATGCTTTTTAGATGAATCCTTATTGCTTAGTGGATCCACTTAGTTGAGGTGTCCTATATTCTAGCAAGGTATATGATAATTATGGCAACGTGGGCAAGACACTGTATCATCACGTAGCTCATAGTGATGGTTGTCGGTTAGAGAATCTCCCAAATAGAGTTATGGTGTATTTTCACTATATCACTTATTATGTTGTGTTTCAGAAATGAGTAAGTATTTTTGTAAAGTTTAAATGATTTCATTTCTTTAATTCTCTAAATTCAGTTGAGTTTATGCTATATTTATTGCAGTGTTTTCTTTGAATTATTTCGCCTCAACTATTTACTTACTCGTACATTCAATGTATTGATGTCATTCGACCTGCATCTTTTTATGATGCAAATATAGGTGTTTAGGATCATCAACAGGCGCTTTGTTGAGATCACTCTACACTCCAACTAGCTTTTGGTGAGCCTCCTTGAATTCCTGAGGACTTCACATTTACTTTCAGTTAGTTATTTTGTGGCGTCGTGGGTCTTGTCCCGACACCTATCTTAAACATTAGAGATTACATAGATAGATAGAATTGAGGAGTCTTCCAGTATTCACTTTTCCTTGAGATGTTTTTACAAACTATTATACATATGTTATTGAGTATTTTACCGACAGTTTGAATTGAGTATTTACTTTGAGTTTAAATGTTAAAAAATTCTGTTTTAAGCCTTTTATCTCTTGAGTAAGTCTTCCGCTAAGCAGTCAGCCATGCTAAGGGTTCGCTTGGGGACCATCAATGGTTCTTGATTGCCGACCACGTCCAGGGTGTAGGCTTAGGGTGTGACAAATTTGGTATCAGAGCACAAGTTTCAAGTGTCCTAGAATGTCTATGAAGCCATGTCAGTAGGATCTTATTTATGATTGTGAGGTCCCCACTTCTATAAATGAGGGACTATAGACATTTAAGAAAAGTTTTCCTTCTGTCATACTCTAAATCGTGCAATACAATTGTTCCATAAGAAATTTATTCAAACTCGTTCGTTTCTTAAATTTGTTCGACTACCCCTCATACTTAAAATGGTTGAAAAGTAAAGTCCAGATCCTTATCGATGAGTTACTCTTAACAAAAGTCTTGCGAAAGTAATGAGACTGTAGAGGGGCTTGAGAGAATCCCTTAGTTAGCTTAAGTATTTAGATTTGAATGAATGCACTCTTATTCATATTAATCACGCGTTTGAGCTAAAAATGAGATGTACTCTCAGATTCTCTTCCTTAAGAATCTTGTTTCAGATGATACCCTTTAAAAGAGGAGTGTGTTTTAGAATGCTTGGGGTAGTATTTCCACCTGGAAGCTAGTATGATTTGAGATATTATGAGCCAATAGTAGTAGTAGTAGAAGTGCCTCGAGTTAGAAGAATTCATGCAGAGGTATAATAATCTATGAAAAGGAGATAGTGATGAGGTAAATTATGTTGTTGCAGTCATGCACCTAGTAAGTTATTAATGAGGAGTTTTTCCTTATGGGTAGACTAAGAAGTGATGAGTTTGTGTATATTTCATGATAACAGGTAGAGTAAGAGTTACTAGTATGGATGAGTTAGAGTATACTTTAACGAGAAGGGAGTTATGTCAATGTAACATTGTGTTAGTGAAGGCCAAGTATAGGTGTTGAATAAAAGAGTAGAGTATTCATGAGGTGATAGATCTAAGCTAGTTTATGATTTTTAGGGAGAGCCATGATGTTTAGAGGGTTATAGAACTAATTTGGTGATGATGTATAGTGAATGGGTAAATAGTACTTAAGTTGGAAAATTTGAAATGTGATGGTGAACTATAAGTCTGTAGACTGAGAGTTAAAGATTGACTACTTGTCATGAGGTCTTAGTGGACGAGTGTTTATTAGTTTTATCTAGTAGTCGTAAGTTTGTATAATATGTGAGAAATCATATTTATATGTGTTTCGTACTAGACACTAAGCTTGAATTTGAGATGAGTGTCGTGATGAAAAGGATGACATGATGGTAATAATGCTAGTTTTGAGATTTGATCTGGTAGTGTTACTTTTGATAAGTCTGAGTGGTACAAGTGTGGTATTATGACTCTCAGATGAGAGAAAGGGAGTATGGCTAAGTCATTAGATTAGCAAGAGCATAAAGAGGTGTACCAGAGATCATATGTAGTCAGATGAAATTAAATTAATGATTTTTCATATGTGCCTAGATAGTAGATTTGAGCTATCAATGTGGAATAAACTTATTTAAGAATTATTTTTTTGTTAAGAGGTTGTTGAAGCGACCTTATAATCCATTGAGAAGAGGTTAAGAAAACCATCTTAGAAAGAGGTCTTAGAAGGAACCCTAGTACCTGCACATGGAAAGTTCAATAGCCATGAGATAAGCCTTTCATGAGTATTAGAGTAAAGCGAATATAAACTAGTTTAGAGATGGTAGAATAGATCCATAACTTTAAAGTGTCAGTTTCAAACCTAAGCGGGAGATGATAAGATGAGAAACCAAGTCAAGTGTTGAGGATCAGATAGTAATATGTTCAGAAAGAGTTAAAGTGATATATCGATCCATTCATACTCTAGCGTAATCCTCAATGTTCAGTCATTACAACATCATGTTAATGTCTCTTATATCATAATTGTGTCCATAACCTGTGCTCATATACTTCAGAGAGATTCACATCTATGCTCAATTCCGAGAATGAGGGGCAAATACTTTGGCCCATTGATCTCAATCTTACTCCATAAAATTATGAATATCAGCCTCAAGATATGAACCTATTCATATAAGCACTCATGTATCATAGTATTCTTAGTCTCGGGAATTCATGATTTACTCTCAATGTCTAGCAAAATAATGTTATGTATGCATATTCTTATATCATAATTCTCGAATGAATCGTGCTTATGATCTTTCACCCTAAATCTCTTTAAGTGATCCTTTTTAATTAGAGAGTGATGCTGATGATAATAGTTGAGTGATGATAGATGGAGAAGGTTGATGTTTCTTATGTTGGTAGTAGTAGTGTGCTTATTCCATCTAAGGTTATAAAAGTGGAGGAATGATGAATGAAGTTTTACTATGAGTAATATTTAGATGAGAGTAGTTAGTTAGTTCCATATAGTATTGCCTGAAATTTCAATTGATAGAGATGACGAGAGGAGCAAGAATTCTTAGAAGGATTGGTTAGTAGGAGTCCATGGATTGGCTATAGTACTACGCTTGAATGTGGTATTGTTACATGTTGATGAATACATGATGTATTAGATGCTTCTTGAATAGGACTCGAAGTTTTGTTGAATGTAGTGGTAATGAGTACTATTCTTGGGATAAGATTTCCTATAGAGGCATAAAACCTGAATCTTGTGGTTTAGATTAGTATAAACATCTCATGGCTAGCATCTTGTGATTTAGAGAATAAGCTTGAACACAGTAAGATCATACAGTTTAACTTAGACCTTGGTCAGAGTAGTCATAAAACCCTTGTAGGAGTTATGAGTTGCAACTAATGAGGTGCGATATTAATAAAAGAGGCTTTGGTTTAGAGGTCCCGCTAGACTTGAAAGCTAGTAGTTGTATTGCTTAAGGCATAATAGTTCCATTCTTACTTCGGGCCCAAATACCTTTGTTTCAGGTAAAATAATTTCAAATAGAGTGTGACTATGTTCAAACTCATATCATTCATTACTTATGTTCTCTAGCCCAGTTTCAAAACTATTAGTATTAATTAGTCCCACCTATTTAGTAGGCAAGCACAAAAGTCAAGAGAGGTAGTGATAGTAACTCTTTTCCCCTCATTCTAAGTTTAACCATCATTCGAGGATGAATGATCCCAATGGGGAGATATTGTAACACCTCGAAATATCTAAGTTAAGCCTCAAACCATTCTTGAATTGCATATAAGGTCGTACAGAGTGATTCTTAATTTTTCTTAGATGCTAAGGTCAATTCTTTAGTGTGAGAATGATTTTGGATATCAATAAAGGTCACTAGAACCCCCTTGCACAAAGTTGAGTTGAAAGCTCCCTTACTGATTAAGTTTTGATGTAAGATTCTACATAGGTAAACTTCAAACGATCATATATCTCAGCACATAATTAATTAGGTGGCCTATGACATATCAAATAAAAGGTCTTTGAGTCCTCTTTTCAGCGCCACCAAGTTTGCCTCTTTTTTGAGTTTGGAGTAAAATGTTATGACCATTTTAGTGAAGCCCCATTGGGCAGGTGAAGTTTCACGGCAGGCTTTATGGCCCGTAAAGTGTTTCACGGACTGTGAAGCCTTAAACAGTCCGTGAAACCTTCCTTTCAAGGCACCTCGGCAGATTTTTTAAGTGGGGTCATTTTGGTCTTTTCTCTATGCATTTGGTACTTAAACAATGTCGTTTTAACCCCTATTCTAAGCCTAAACCACGATGTTTTAAACCTAATTAAGGGCTTAGAAAGTGTTAATAATTTCTTTTATGTTCATTAACACTTCAAGTCATTAGAGTAAGGTTCCAAGAGGAGAAAAACTAAGGTTAAAGCATTCTTCAAGTTTCGATGGTTTCAACAAAGAAGTTCGTGATTCCATGTATGTAAAACCATCATAGTGTTGGACCAGTTCGCCTTCACACCCTACATCTACTTTCAAATAAGTAAAAAAGTAATCTAGTGTTCTATCCTTAGATTTGAGTATTCTTGAGATGAGTTGATTTTGAGTTCTTGAGTTCCTGATTCTTTTTTAAATTCTATTCCTAATTATTGAATTGCTATATGTGATGCATTTGAGATTCCTGAGTTGATTCGTTCATGTCTATATTTCAGCATGAACCCAATGAATCGAGTATTCTTGAGATGAATAGTATAGTTGAGTTCTAAGTTTTTGAGTTCTTTGTATTGAGTTTTCTATATTGTTATTAAGATCCTTGAGTTTATTCGTTCAGGTCTATATTATAGCATGAACCCTATTTTGAGCTACAAAACCTGAGAATCTTTTAACGCAAACATTTGTGTTTTAATTTGAGTTTTTGAGGAAGTAAAGAGTAGTATGAGAAAGAGTATAAGGGAATTAAGTATTTTCCAAATATTTCATTTTTACATGAAGAAACAAAGTATTATTTTGAGAAAAGAGAAACTTTGATTTCTAAACGAGTTTATGAGTTCAGAGATAGTTCAGAGCAGTTACCTCTTTTAAGAGCATAGTTTGAGCAATTATCTCAAACTAGAGAAATAGTATGTTTTATACATTTGAGCATGAGTATATATATTACTAGGAGTAGTATTGAGCAACGATATGGGGATAAGTTCAAACAACTCAAAATCCTCATAGAACATGTATGCCAACTTGGGTAAAGGATGATACTTTTTAGATGAATCCTTATTTGTTAGTGGATCCACTTAGTTGAGGTGTCCTATATCTCGACAAGGTATAAGACAGTTCTGGCAACGTGGACGAGACAGTGTATCATTACGTAGCTCATAATGGTGGTTGTCGCTTAGAGAATCTCCCGAATAGAGTTACAATGTATTTTTACTATATCACTTATTATGTTGAGTTTTAGAGATGAGTAAGTATTTTTGTAAAGTTTAAATGATTTCATTTATTTAATTCTTTACATTCAGTTGAGTTTATGCTATATTTATTGCAGTCTTTTCTTTCAATTATTTCACCTCGTCTATATTAATACTCGTAAATTCAATGTACTAATATCATTTGTCCTTCATATTTTTATGATACAGATACCGGTGTTTAGAATCATCAACAGACGCTTTGTTGAGATCACTGTACCTCCTTGAATTCCTTAGGACTTCACATTTACTTTTAGTTTGGTTTTTTGAGGGGTCGTGTGTCTTGTCGTGAAATCTATTTGTAAATATTATAGGCTTCATAGATAGATAAAGTTGAAGAGTCTTCTGGTATTTACTTTTCCTTGAGATGGTTTTACAAACTATTATACAAATGTTGTTAAGTATTTTACATACAATTTGAGTTGAGTATTTCCTTTGAGTTTAAATGTTTAAAAATTCTGTTTTAAGCCTTTTATCGCTTGAGTTAGTCTTCCGCTAAGCAGTCAGCCAAATCAAGGGTTTGCTTGAGGACTAGCAACGGTTCTCGAGTACCGGCCACGTCCAGGGTGTAGGCTCGGGACTTGAAAAACTTTGTATTAGAGCACATGTTTCACGTGGCCTAGGGTGTTTATGAAGCCATGTTAGTAGGATCTTATTTATAGTTGTGAGGGCCCCACTTTTATAAATGGAAGACTATAGAAATTTAAGAAAAGTTTTCCTTCTTTCATAATCTAAATCATGCAATACAATTGTTCCATAAAAAA
The DNA here is from genome assembly GCA_029582725.1 of Solanum chiquidenum. Taxonomy (NCBI): domain Eukaryota; kingdom Viridiplantae; phylum Streptophyta; class Magnoliopsida; order Solanales; family Solanaceae; genus Solanum; species Solanum chiquidenum. The sequence continues at coordinate 18,585 of JAJOOS010001374.1, read as the reverse complement.
CATATTCAAATTCATACGTTTCTCAAATCCGTTCGACTACCCCTCATACTGAAGGTGATTGAAAAGTAAAGTCCACATCCTTATCGATGAGTTACTCTCAGCAAAAGTCTTGAGAAATTCATGAAATTGTAGAGCGGCTTGAGAGAAGCCCGTTAGTTAGCTTAAGTGTTTAGATTCTAAAAAATGTAATCTTATTCATATGAATCGCGCGTTCAGCTAAATGCGAGATGTACTCTCAGATTCACTTCTTTTGAAAATCTTGTTTCAGATGATACACTTTAAGAGGAAAGTGTGTTTTAGAATGCTTTTGGGTAGTATTTCCCCTGGGAAGCTAGTATGATTTGAGATATTATAAGCAGTAGTAGTAGAAGTGCCTCGAGTTAAAAAAATTCATGTAGAGGTATAGTAATCTATGAAAGGGAGATAGTGATGAGGCAAATTATGTTATTGCGGTCATGCACCAGTAAGTTATTGATGAGGAATTTTCTTTATGGGTAGACTAAGAAGTGTTGAGTTTGTGTATATTTCATGATAGAAGGTAGAATAAGAGTTACTAGTATGGATGAGTTAGAGTATACTTTAACCCGAAGAGAGTTTATGTCAATATAACATTGTGTTAGTGAAAGCCAAGTATATGTGTTGAATAAAAGAGTAGAGTATTCATGAGGTGATAGATCTAAGACAGGCTTATGATTTTTAGGGAGCTCCATGATATTTATAGGGTTATAGAACTAATTTGACAATGATGTATAGTGAATGGGTAAATAGTACTTAAGCTGTGAAACGAAATGTGATGGTAAACTGTAAGTATGAAGACTGAGAGATAAATATTGACTACTTGTCATGAGGACTTAGTGGATGAGTGTTTCTTAATTTTATCTAGTAGTCATAAGTTAGTATAATATGTGAGCAATTATATTTATATATGTTTTTATTAGTAGACACCAAGCTTGAATTTGAGATGAGTGTCGTGATAAAAAGGATGTCATGATAGCGATGATGCCAGTTCTGAGATTTGATCTAGTAGATTTGACATCAAATTAGTTGAGAAATTAATGTGTTACTTTTGATAAGTGTGAGTGGTAGAAGTGTGGTATTATGACTCTTAGATGAGAGCAAGAGAGTATTGCTAATTCATTAGATTAGCAAGAGCATTTAGAGGTGTACCTGAGATCGTATGTAGTCAGGCGAGGTTCCAATTAAGTTTATGATTTTTCATGTGTGCCTAGATAGTACATTTGAGCTATCAATGTGGAATAGATTGATGTAAGCATTTTTTTCTTCTTAAGCATTAGATGAAGCGGCCTTATAAGCCAATGAAAAGAGGTTAAGAGAAGCATCTTAGAAAGAGGTCTTAGAAGGAACCCTAGTATCTGCACATGGAGAGTTTAGTAGCCATGAAATAAGCCGTTCCCGAGTGTTATTTTTGTAACACCCCGTATCCTAGATGGACCAGAATGCAGATTTCCAGAAGTGCAGGTGCCACTGACGGACAGTAGGTTGGACCACGGTCTGTGGACCAGGTACGTGGATTGTGGTCCGCAGAAAAACCCAGAAAACCCAGAAAACCCTGACCATAGGTTGGAACATGGTCCGTGGATTGTGGTCCGCAGAAAACCCCCAAAAAACCCCGACCCATTGCTAAGACCTACAGACCGTTGGTTGAATCATGGTCCGTGGAATGTGGTTCGCAGAATCCATCCTCTGAAGCTGAACAACGGCTGACCAGGACGGATCGTAGAGTGGACCACGGCCCGTCGGTTGGTCCCAACAACCTTTAAGTCAGGGTCGTTTTGGTCTTTTTCCTATGCGTTGGACCCCTAAACTACGTCGTTTAACCCCTAAACTATGTGGTTTTGGTCAATTTTAGCGTAGTAACTAAATTAGAACTTACCCTAGTCAATTATTTCTCCAAAAGTTTATCCAATTAGAACGAAAAGAGGAGAAAGAAATCGAGCAACCCTAGTTCAAGAATGCAACAAGGTTTCGTTAGTTCCAGCCCCGAAATCAAAAGATTTCTCTGTGAAATTCATCACTAGGTATGTTGGATTTCACTAGTGGGTTCCTTTCACCCATTAGGTCCCTAGAATTCAGTCAGATTCTTGATTCTCTCCGTATTATCTAAACCTAGGGTTTCTAGAAATTCAGCAGATTATTATGAATTAGTTATTTTAATGTTCTTAATCAGATTATCATTTAGTAGTATTGTTTTTGTCCAGATTCATGCATAAATTCAGAACCTTAGTTATGTAGTTCTTTTAGTTCATGAATTACATTAGCTAGGACATATAAACAAATATACATGCCTCAGTTTTTGAATGTTTCATTATCAGATATACATGTTGCATTTTCAGATTTGCATGTTAGATTATTAAGCTATCCAGTTTACTTCAGTATGTTATAAATTTCACATATTCAGTTGGGAGTAGGCTTAATACCGAGTTGGACTAGTGTCAATCACCCTCAAGTCTCACAACTACGTGCCCCTGTAGGTTATAAGTCCCCTATGTGGGCATCAATTTAGTGATCACGCTAGTCACGCCTCTATACCTCTGGCAGGGTATATTGGGTCCTCTCGATGGGGCATATACATAGGACTCCACATTTAGCTCATGTGGTTTTATGTCGGTTCTTAGTAGCTCCCACAGTCAGATTCTAGTGCCTTAACCAGGTTATTAGTTACAGTTTAGTATTTAGTTTCAGCATGTTATAAACTTGGTCATTGCATTCAGTTAGTTCATGTTCAGTAATTTCAGTACAATATCATGCTTATCTCATGTCATTGCTCAGTTATATGCTTTGTTCAGTTATGTATTTTATTTTGCTTTATTCTATCCTGCATGCTCAGTACCCTTAAAGTACTGACACATACTCTGCGCTACATCTTCTCGTGATGTAGGTTCAGGTGCTCAACTTTCAGATCATGCATAGATCGGTTCTCGATCTCCATTTCAGCAGTATCAGTGGTGAGTCCTCATTCTTCGAGGACGATTTACATGATTATATTCTCTACTTTTAGTCCTTCATTTCAGTTTTTGCTAGATCTAGCTCAGGCATGTCCCAATATTTCTAGTAAGTTAGAGGCTTTCTTTCAGACATAGTTAGATTCAGTTTTAGCTTTGGAGTTTGATATTTCAGCGGTCATTAAACTCAGAGATTATTTATTCAGATAGTTTTGGGTATTCCCCATCATTTCATTTTATGATATGTTTCTAGCTTCCGCACAATATTCTCTTAAATCAGTAAATCTTGAATTATGCTTATAATATACCAACAGGGTTAGCTTGGGGTCATTCGTGATCCTGATCCTAGGTCCCGTGTCTGCATCCTGGGGGTAGCTTCAGGGTGTGACAAACTTGGTATCAGAACATTCGGTTCAAGAATCCTAGGATGTCTGAAAAGCCGCACTAAGTAGAGTCCTTTTCATGAGTATGAAGTGCACCACATCTAATGAGAGGGAGGCTACGAAGTGTTTTAGGAAAACTTCACTTTCTTGTTACTCTTATCGTGCGCAAGTTATGATCTAATTCCTCGTTTCTAACTCGATGTTATGCATTTCAGATCATGCGTCCTCGTAGATTTTACGGAAGGAATGTGAATGTCCACAACGCTGACGCAGCTCCTCCAGTCCTAGATCAGGAAGTTTCGAATGCAGAGTTCCGAAATGCCATTCAACTTTTGGCTCAGAGTGTGACCAACTAGAACAACCAGCAGGTTCCAGTTCCTGCAAATGCTAGTGGTGGATCAGTGGCATCCAGGGTTCATGATTTTGTTAGGATGAATCCGCCTGAGTTTTTAGGGTCACAGATTGGTGAGGATCCCCAAAACTTCATATATGAGGTTTAAAAGATATTTGAAGTCATGCAAGTGACTGGGAATGATAGGGTGGAGTTAGCATCCTATCAGCTTAAGGATGTAACTCACATATGGTTTACTCAATGGAAACAAAACAGGGGTACCGATGCAGCTCCTATCACTTGGGAGTGCTTTAGTGAGACTTTTTTGGACAGGTTCTTCCCAAGAGAGTTGAGGGAGGTAAAAGCTCAGGAATTCATGAATTTGAGGCAAGGTAACATGACAGTCCAAAAGTACTGACTCAAGTTCATCCAACTCTCCAGGTATGCTCCTTACATGGTTGTCGATTCCAGGGCTCAAATGAACAAGTTTCTATATGGGGTATCCGACTTAGTGAAAACAGAGTGTAGGAATGCTATGTTGCTAGAAAATATGAACATCTCTATGCTCACGACTCATGCTCAGCAGGTTGAGGGAGATAAGCTTAGGGTTAGTGAAAACAAAGTGTAGGAATGCTATGTTGCTAGAAAATATGAACATCTCTATGCTCATGACTCATGCTCAGCAGATTGAGAGAGATAAGATTAGGGAACATGCTAAGGATAATAAGAAGGCTAGAACAGGGAACTGTGAGTAATCTCAACAGAAATCGGGTGGTGGAAATCGCTCACAGTTTCAGTAAAAGTCTTCATCTCTAGCACCTTCATCAACTAGTGTCCCATCTTCCAGGTTTCGACATGATCAGAAAGGTAGGGCATCAGGCTCTAAGTCTCAGGGGAGTGTTTCAGGCACATGAACCTACCCAACTTGTCCAAAGTGTAGTAAGAACTATATGGGCGAGTGTCTTGCAAGAAAGGAAGGATGTTTTGGGTGTGGTCAGTCTGGTCACAGGTTGAGAGATCTTCTGCTAAATAGGGTCAAGGAGGCAACAATGGTAGGGCTCAGTCTACAACTTCAGCAGCACCTGACTCAACAGGGTAAATCATCTGGTACAGGTGGCGGACAATGCCAAAATAGGTTGTATGCTCTTGAGGCTCGCCAGGATCAGGAAGATTCTCCATATATAGTCACTGGTACGTTATGAGTCTTTAACTTAGATGTTTATGCTTTGTTAGACCTAGAGGCTACTCTTTCCTTTGTAATTCCATATATACCAGTAAATTTCGGTGTCAGTCCAGAAACTCTCTCCGAACCCTTCTCAGTCTCTACTCCAGTTGGTGACCCAGTTATAGCTAGACGGGTATACATAAATTGCCCTGTCACAGTATCTCAAAAAGTCACCTCAACAGATCTTGTAGAGTTTGAAATGGTAGACTTCGATGTCATTCTAGGCATGGATTGGTTACATTCCTGTTATGCCTCGGTCAATTGTAGAACTAGGATCGTTCGTTTTCAGTTTCCAAACAAACCAATCTTAGAATGGAAGGGTTGTAGCTTAGCGCCTATGGGTCGATTTATTTCTTACCTTAAGGCCAGAAAGATGATTTCTAAGGGTTGTCTCTATCATCTAGTTCGGGTTAAGGATTCAAGCTCCGAAACCCCAACTCTTAAGTCAGTTCCAGTAGTTAACGAGTTTCCAAAAGTTTTTCTAGAAGATCTTCCCGGAGTTCCTCCTGAAAGGAAAATCAACTTCAAAATTGATCTCCTTCCAAATACCCAGCCTATTTCTATTCCTCCTTACAGAATGTCTCCAGCTGAGCTTATGGAATTAAAAGAGCAGTTAAAAGATCTTCTAGATAAGGGTTTCATCAGACCCAGTATTTCCCCATGGGGTGCACCAGTGTTGTTCTTGAAAAAAATATGGTTCTCTCGGGATGTGCATTGACTATCGGCAGTTGAACAAAGTCACAATAGAGAATAAGTACCCTATCCCCATGATTGATGACTTCTTCGACCAACTTCAGGGTGCTAGTCATTTATCGAAGATAGGCCTCAGATCCGGTTATCTTCAGCTCAGAGTCAGAGATAGTGACATCCTGAGAACAACCTTTATAACTCGGTATGGTCATTATGAATTTATAGTTATGTCATTTGGACTAACCAATGCTCCTACAACTTTCATGGATTTGATGAACATAGTGTTCAAGTAGTAATTGGACTTGTTCTTTATTGTCTTTATTGATGATATCCTCATTTACTCTAGGAATGAGGAAGAACATGCGACTCATTTGAGAGTTGTCCTGCAAACTCTCAAATATAGCCAATTATTTGCTACGCTTAGCAAGTGTGAGTTTTGGTTGTAATCAATTGCTTTTCGTGGGAATATTGTGTCTAGCGAAGGGATCCGAGTTAATTCTCAGAAAATAAAAGTAGTAAAACAATGGCCCATACCTACCTCTCCTACATATATTAGAAGTTTCTTGGGTTTAGCGAGTTATTACAGAAGGTTTGTGGAAGGATTTTCATCCATAGCTTCTTCATTGACTAAGTTAACTCAGAAAAAAGTCAAGTTTCAGTGGTCCGATGATTGTGAGAAGAGTTTCGCAGAGCTGAAAACTAAGTTGACTACAACTCATGTTTTGACTCTACCAGAGGGTTCAGACGGTTATGTGATCTATTTTGATGCATCTAGAGTCGGCCTAGGTTGTGTGTTGATGTAACGAGGTAAGGTCATAGCTTATGCTTCTAGACAACTTAAGGTGCATGAGAAGAATTATCCGACTCATGACCTTGAGCTTACAGTAGTGGTGTTTGCACTTAACATTTGGAGACATTACTTGTATGGTGTTCATGTAGATGTGTTCACAGACCATAAGAGCCTTAAGTATGTGTTCACCCAGAAAGAGTTGAATCTTCGCCAGAGGAGATGGCTTGAGTTCCTCAAAGATTATGATATGAGTGTGCTTTATCACCCTGGTAAGGCCAATGTAGTAGAAGGTGCTCTTAGCATATTATCTATGGGTAGTGTAGCACATGTTGAGGAAGAAAGAAAAGAACTAGAAAAAGATGTTCACATGCTTTCTCGTTTGGGAGTTCTCCTTATGAGCATATCAGATGGTGGTGTAATAGTTTAGGATGGGTCAGAATCTTCATTGGTAGCAGAGGTTAAGGAAAAGCAAGTCAGTGACCCGATATTGCTTCAACTAAAGGGTGCAGTCCATCAGTAGAGAGTTGAGGTTTTCTCCCAAGGGGGAGATGGTGTGCTTCGCTATCAGGGTCGATTATGTGTTTCTATGGTGGGTGAGTTGAGACAATAGATTATTGCAAAAACCCATAACTCCAGGTATTCTATTCATCCAGGTTCCACTACGATGTACCGTGATATGCGGGAAGTCTTTTGGTGGAATAGTATGTAAAGGGATATAGCGGATTTTGTGGCTAAGTTCCCTAATTGCTAGCAAGTGAAGGTAGAACATCAAAAACCAAGAGGTATGACTCAAGAAATTAACATTCCTACATGGAAGTGGGAAGGATCAACATGGACTTCATTATAGGTTTACCTCGTACTCGCAGATACCATGACTCCATTTGGGTGATAGTTGACAGTGTTACTAAGTCTGCGCACTTTTTCATTGTCAAGACGATAGATTCGGTGGAGGACTACGCCAAGCTTTTCATTAATGAGATAGTCTGGTTTCATGGGGTTCCTTTGTCTATCATCTCAGATATAGATACTCAGTTTACCTCTCATTTCCGGAAGTCATTTCAGAAAGGTCTTGGTACTCAGGTTAATCGTAGCACAACATTTCATCCACAAACGGATGGTCAGGCAGAGCGTACCATTCAGACCTTGGAGTACATGTTGAGAGCTTGCGTGATCGATTTCAAGGGTAGTTGGGATGATCACCTTCCTCTTATAGAGTTCGCCTACAATAATATCTACCATTCCAGTATTCAGATGGACCTTTATGAGGCATTGTATGGGCGTAGATGTAGATCTCCAGTTGGTTGGTTTGAAGTAGGTGAAGCAGCCTTGATAAGGCCAGATTCAGTTCATGATGCTATGGAGAAAGTTCATCTCATTAGATATAGACTTAAGATAGCCCAGAGTCGCCAGAAGTGCTATGCAAATGTAAGGAGAAGGGACTTGGAGTTCGAAATTGATGATTGGGTTTTCTTGAAAGTGTCACATATGAAGGGGCTGATGAGATTTGGAAAGAAAGGGAAGCTTAGTCCTAGATATGTAGGCCCTTACAAGATCTTGAAAATCGTTGGTAAAGTGGCTCATAAGTTAGAGTTGCCAGTAGAACTAGCAGCAGTCCATCCAGTCTTTCACATTTCCTTGTTGAAAAAGTGTGTGGGTCATCCAACATCTATAGTGCCATTAAAAAATGTGGCTGTGAAGGATAGTTTCACTTAGGAGGATGTGCCAATTGAGATTTTTGATCATCAGGTTCGAAGGTTGAGAAACAAAGAAGTCGCTTTAGTTAAGGTTTTGTGGAGGAGTCAGTCCGTAGAGGGAGCTACTTGGGAAGCAGAAGCAGCCATGAAGACCAAGTATCCTCATCTCTTTCCATCCGAATCCATTCTAGCTTGAGGTAATAGTTCCTCTCCCATTTTCATTTACTCATGCATAGATTCAGTCTTAGTGTCATATTCCTTCAGTCGTACTTGCATTTTCAGCGTATTTGCATGTTCTTGTAATTTGGTTTAGTCAGATTTCAATTTCCAATACTTAGTGGTAGGGTTTGCAGCTCTTTCCCTCCAAAATCAGCTAGTTTAGTCTTCATTCTAGGACGAATGTTCCCACGGGGGAGATAATGTAACACCCCGTATCCTCGACAGACCAGAATGCAGATTTCCAGAAATGCAGGTTCCACCGACGGTGGCCACCTATGGACTGTAGGTTGGACCACAGTCCGTGGATCATGGTCCACAAAAAACCCCAGAAAATTCCGACCCACGACCAGGATCTACGGACCGTAGGTCGAACCATAATCCATGGAATGTGGTCCACATAACCCATCCTCTGAAGCTGAATGACGGCTTACCAGGACGGACCGTAGAGTGGACTACGGTCTGTGGACCAGGTTCGTCGGGTGGTCCCGACAACTTTTACATCAGGGTTATTTTGGTCTTTTTCCTATGCGTTGGACCTCTAAACTATGTCGTTTAACCCCTAAACTACATAGTTTTGGTCAGTTTTAGCCTAGTAACTAAATTAGAACTTACCCTAGTCAATTAATTCTCCAAAATTCATCCAATTAGAAAAAAAAGAGTAGAAAGAGGTCGAGCAACCCTAGTTCAAGAACGCAACAAGATTTCGCCAGTTGCATCCCCAAAATCGAAAGATTTCTCCGTCAAATTCATCACTAGGTATGTGGGATTTCACTAGTGGGTTCCTTTCTCCCATTAGGTCCCTAGAATTCAGTCAGATTCTTGATTCCCACCATATTATGTAGACCTAGGGTTTCTAGAATTTTAGCAGATTATTATGAATTAGTTATTTTAATATTCTTAATTAGATTATCATGTAGTAGTATCATTTTTTCCCAGATTCATGCATAAATTCAGAACTCTAGTTATGTAGTTCTTTTTGTTCATGAATTACATTAGCTTGGACAGATAAACAAATATACATGCTTCAGTATTCAAATGTTTCATTATAAGATATATTTGTTGCATTTTCAGATTTGCATGTCAGATTATTGAGCTATCCAGTTTACTTTAGTATGTTATAAATTTCACATATTCAGTTGGGAGTAGGCTTAATACCGAGCTGGACTAGGGTTAGTCACCCTCAAGTCATAGAACTACGTTCCCCCGTAGGTTATAAGTCCCCTCTGTGGGCATCAGTTTAGTGATAATGCCAGTCATGCCTCTATACCTCTGGCAGGGTATATTGGGTTCTCTCGATGGGGTGTATACATTGGACTCCACATTTAGCTCTTGTGATTTTATGTTGATTATTAGTAGTTCCCACAGTCAGATTCTAGTGCCTTGATCAGTTTATCAGTTACAATTCAGTATTTAGTTTCAGCATGTTATAAACTTGGTCATTGCATTCAGTTAGTTCATGTTCAGTATTTTCAGTACAATATCATGCTTATCTCATGTCATTGTTCAGTTATATGCTTTGTTTAGTTATGTATTTTATTCATCTTTATTCTATCATGCATGCTCAGTACCTTTCAAGTACTGATGCATACTCTGCGCTATATCTTCTCGTGATGTAGGTTCAGGTCCTCAGCTTTTAGATCACGCATAGATCGGTTCCCGATCTCCATTTTAGCAGCATCAGTGGTGAGTCCTCATTCTTCGAGTACGATTATCACGATTTTATTCTCTACTTTTAGTCCTTAATTTCAGTTTTTGCTAGATCTAGCTGGGGCTTGTCCCAACATTTCTAGTCAGTAAGAGTATTTATTTCAGACATAGTTAGATTCAGTTTTAGCTTTGGAGTTTTATATTTCAGCTGTCATTAAACTCACATATTATTTATTTAGATAGTTTTGGGTATTCCACATCATTTCATTTTATGATATGTTTCTAGCTTCCGCACAATATTCTCTTATATAAGTGTATCTTGAAGTTTGCTTATGATATGCCAGCAGAGTTAGCTTGGGGTCATTCGTGATCTTAGGTCCCGTGTCCGTGTCTTGGTTGTAGCTTCGGGGTGTAACAATTGTGATTTGATGTATTTGATACTAGTGATTGATCTACTTGTTACATGTGTTTGATCTACTTGTTACTTTTGATTGGCATATGTAACACCCTGTATCCTAGACAAACCAGAATGCATAATTCCAAAAGTTTCACGTGCCACCAACGGTGCCACCTACGGACTGTAGGGTGACCTACGACCCGTTATGGTGGTCCATGGATGGACACCTGCAACAATCCCCAAAAGCTCAGACAAAAGCTATTCTAAGGCATGAACCACAGTCGTACAAGATGGATCGTGGATCAATGGACCGTCGATCCGTCCGTAGGTCAAGACCTTCAGACCCCTCAGAACCTGGTCTCTGAAGTCGATCGAAGGCCGGACATGATGGATCGTGAATCATGACCATCAATACATCTATAGGTCAAGACCCTTAGGACCCCTCAAAACCTAGTCTCTGAAATCGATCGATGGACTGACAGGACGGATCGTGGATCAGTCCATGGACAGTTGATCCGTCCGTGGGTGGCTTCAGCAGATTTTAGGTCAGGGGTCGTTGGGTCTTTTTCCCTATGCATTGGACACCTAAACTACATCGTTTAACCCCTAAATTACGTGGTTTTGGTCAGTTTTAGCCTAGTAAACTAATTAGAACCTAACCTAATCGGTTATTCACCAAAAATTCATCAAACTTAGGGCAAAATAGAGGAGAAAGTCGAGCAGCCCTAGTTCAAGAACGCATCGAGTTTTCATCAGTTCCAGCCCTGAAATCAAAAGATTTCTCCATGAATTTCATCACCAGGTATGTTTGATTTCACTAGTGGGTTCCTTTCGCCTATTAGGTCCATAGAATTCAGTTAGATTCTTGATTCCCTTAATATTATATAGATCTAGGGTTTCTAGAATTTCTGCATATCAGTATAAATTAGTTACTTTATGTTCCTAATCAGATTTTCATGATTTTAGTATGGTTTGGTATAAATTGCTTCATAAATTTAGAACCCTAGCTATGTAGTTCTTTTAGTTAATGAATTGCACATGCTAGGTCAGTTTATTCAATTATACATGATCCTGTTATGAATATTTCATTATCAGTACGTTAATGTTGCATTTTCAGTTAGCATGTCAGTATTTTGAATTATCCACTATTACAACATTTCAGGTATAAATTGCTAAATTATATAATCAATCGGGAGAAGCTTAATACTGAGTGGACTAGGGTCAGTCACCCGCAAGTTCCAGAACTACGTGCCCCGTAGGTTGTATGTCTCATCTATGGGCATCATTTTAGTGATCACGCTAGTCATGCCTCTATACCTCTGGTAGGGTATATTGGATCCTCTCGATGGGGCGTATACTTCAGACTCCACATTTAGCTCATGTGGTTTTATGTCGGTTATTAGTAGCTCCCATAGTTCAGTCATATTCTATTGCATTGACTATGTTATCAGTTACAGTCGAGTCTCAGCATGCTATAAACTTGGTCATTGCATTCAGTAGTTCATGATTCAGTGTTTTGAATTTAGTATCATGTGTATATCTTATCATTGTTCAGACATTATGCTTTATTTCAGTTATGTTATTGTTCAACTTTACTCTATCCTGCATGCTCATTACCTTTCAAGTACTGAAGCATACTCTGCGCTACATATTCTCGTGATGTATGTTCAGGTTCTCAGCTTCCAAATCACGTATAGTTTGATTCCTGATCTTCAGTTCAACAGCATCAACGGTGAGTCCTCATTCTTCGAGGATGAGAAAAATAATTATCTTTCTTTGCTTTTAGTTTTAGTTTCAGTTTGCTAGATTTAGCTGGGGCATGTCCAAGCACTTCTAGTCAGTTAGAGGCTATTTTCAGACATAGTTAGATTTAGCTATAGTGTTAGTGTTTGACTTTTCAGTTGTTGTTTAAACTCTCAGTTTCTTATATTCAGATTTAGTATATGGGTATTCCCCATCATTTCAGATTATCTCATGATATAGCTTCCGCACAGTATTTCTTTACTTCAGTTTATTTAAATATGCTTATGATATGCTTGCAGGGTTAGTTTGGGGTCATTTGTGATCCTAGGTCCCGTGTCCGCGTCCTAGGGATAACTTCGGGGCGTGACAAACTTGGTATTAGAGCACTAGGTTTAAGTGTCCTAGGATTTCTGAAAAGCCGCACTAAGTAGAGGCATTTTCATGGGTGTGAAGTGCACCACATCTAATGAGAGGGAGGCTATAAAGTGCTTTAGGAAAATTTCACTTTCTTGATATTCTTATCGTGCGTTGGTAAGATCTCTCCTTCTAATCCCTCGTTATACGCTTAATATTATGCCTCCTGATAGAGCTTAAACAAGGAATGCGAATGCCAGGAGTGCAAACGCAGCTCCTCCAGTCCCAGATCATGAAGTTTTGAATGGTGAATTTCAGAATGCTATCCAGCTGTTGGCTCAGAGTGTGACCAACCAAAACAATCAGCAGGTTTCAGTTCCAACAAATGCTAATGTTAGGTCAGCTACAACTAGAGTTTGAGATTTTGTTAGGATGAATCCGCTTGAGTGCTTAGGATCGCAGATTGGTGAGGATCCCAAAAACTTCATTGATGAGGTAAAGAAGGTCTTTGAAGTGATGCTGGTAACTCGGAATGATCGGGTTGAGTTGACATCTTACCAGCTTAAGGATGTGTCTCACATATGGTACATTCAGTGGAAAGACAACAGGGGCTACTTTGTCTTTTGTAACTCCCAATATAGCAGTCAACTTCAATGTTACTCCAGAAACTCTTTCAGAACCCTTCTCAGTCTCTACTCCAGTTAGTCACCTAGTTATAGCTAGACGGGTATACATAAATTGCCTTGTAACAATCTCCCAGAAAGTCACCTCAACATATCTAGTAGAGTTAGAAATGGTAGACTTCGATGTCATTCTAGACATGGATTGGTTACATTCCTATTATGCCTCAGTCGATTATAGGACTAGGATTGTTCATTTTCAGTTTCTAGACGAACCAATCTTAGAATGGAAGGGTAGTAGCTTAGCGCCTATGGGTCGATTCATTTCTTACCTTAAGGCCAGAAAAATGATCTATAAGGGTTGTCTCTATCATCTAGTTTGGGTTAAGGATTCAAGCTCCGAAACCCCAACTTTTGAGTCAGTTCTAGTAGTCAATGAGTTCCTAGAAGTATTTCCAGAATATCTTCCCGGAGTCCCTCCCGAAGGGAAATCAACTTTGGAATTGATCTCCTTCCAGATACCCAGCTTATTTCTATTCCTCCTTACAGAATGGCTCCAGCTGAGCTTCAGGAATTGAAAGAGCAGTTGAAAGACCTTCTAGATATGGGCTTTATCAAACCTAGTATTTCCCCATGAGGTACACCAGTGTTGTTTGTCAAGAAGATAGATTGTTCCCTCAGGATGTGCATTGACTATCGATAGTTGAACAAAGTCACAATCAAGAATAATTACCCTATCCCCAGGAATGATGATTTGTTTGACCAACTTCAAGGTGGTAGTTATTTCTCGAAGATAGACCTCATATCCGGTTATCATCAGCTCGGAGTCTGAGATAGTGACGTCCTGAAAATAGCATTCAGAACTTGGTATGGTCGTTTTGAATTTGTAGTTATGTCTTTTGGACTAACCAATGCACCTACAACTTTCATGAATTTGATAAAATGGCCCAGACCTACCTCTCCTACAGATATCAGAAGTTTCATAGGTTTGGCTGGTTAATACAGAAGGTTCGTGGAAGGATTTTCATCCATAGCCTCTCCATTGACTAAGTTAACTTAGAAAAAGATTAAGTTTTAGTAGTCAGATGACTGTGAGAAAAGCTTCGCAGAATTGAAAACTAGGTTTACTGCAGCTTATGTTTTGACTCTACCAGAGGATTCATACGGTTATGTGATCTATTGTGATGCATCTAGGGTCGGCCTAGGTTGTGTGTTGATGCAGCGAGGTAAGGTTATAACTTATTCTTCTAGACAGATTAAGGTGCATGAGAAGAACTATCCAACTCAAGACCTCAAGTTTGCAACAGTGGTGTTTGCACTTAAGATTTGGAGATACTACTTGTATGTTGTTCATGTAAATGTGTTCACAGACCATAAGAGCCTTCCGTATGTGTTCACCCAGAAGGAGTTGAATCTTCACCAGAGGAGATGGCTTGAGTTCCTCAAGGATTATGATATGAGTGTGCATTACCATCATGGTAAGGCCAATGTAGTAACAGATGCTCTTAGCAGACTATCTATGGGTAGTGTAGCACATATTGAGAAAGAAAGAAAAGAACTAGCGAAGGAGGTTCACATGCTTGCTCGCTTGGGAGTTCACCTTATGAGCATATCATATGGTGGTGTAACAGTTCAGAATGGGTCAGAATCTTCATTGGTAGTGGTGGTTAAGGAAAAGCAAGATAGTGATCCGATATTGCTTCAACTAAAGGGTGCAATCCATTAGCAGAGAGTTGAGGTTTTCTTCCGGGAGATATGGAGTGCTTCACTATCAGGGTCGATTATGTGTTCCTAAGGTGGGTGAGTTGAGGTAGCAGATTCTTGCAGAAGCCCATAATTCCATATATTCTATGCATCCAGGCGCCACTAAGATGCACCATGATCTGCGGGAAGTCTTTTTGCGGAATGGCATGAAGAGGGATATATCAGATTTTGTGGCTAAGTGTCCAAATTGTCAGCAAGTGAAAGTAGAACATCAGAAACTAGGAGGTATGAATCAAGAGATCAACATTCCTACTTGGAAGTGGGAAGAGATAAACATGGACTTCATTACAGGATTACCTCGTACTCGTAGACAACATGATTCCATTTGGGTGATAGTTGATAGAGTCACTAAGTCGGCACGCTTTTTGGCTGTTAAGACTACATATTTGGCGGAGGACTACGCCAAGATTTACATTAATGAGATAGTCAGGTTGCATGAGGCACCTTTGTCTGTCATCTTAGATAGAGGTCCTCAGTTTACCTCTTATTTTTGGAAGTTATTTCAGAAAGGTCTTGGTACTCAGGTTAATCTTAGCACAACATTTCATCCATAGATGGATGGTCAGGCAGAGCGTACCATTCATACCTTAGAGGACATGTTGAGAGCTTGTGTGATCAACTTCAAGGGTAGTTGGGATGATCACCTCCCGCTTATAGAGTTCGCCTACAATAATAACTACCATTCCAGTATTCAGATTGCACCTTATGAGGCATTATATGAGCGTAGATGTATATATCCAGTTGGTTTGTTTGAAGTAGGTGAAGCAACTTTGATAGGGCCAGATTTAGTTCATGATGCTATGGAGAAAGGGCAACTCATTAGAGATATACATAAGACAGCCAGAGTCGCCAGATGTATTATGCAGATGTAAGGAGAAGTGAATTAGAGTTCCACGTTGATGATTGGGTTTTCCTGAAAGTGTCACCTATGAAGGGGGGTAGTGAGATTTGGAAAAAAATGGGAAGGTTAGTCCTAGATATGTAGGCCCTTACAAGATCTTGAAAGGAGTTGGTAAAGTGGCTTATGAGTTAGAGTTGCCAGCAAAACTAGCGGCAGTGCATCCAGTTTTTCACATTTCGTTGTTGAAGAAGTGTGTGGGTGATCCAACATCTATAGTACCTTTAGAAAGTGTGGTTATGAATGGTAGTCTCACTTATGAGGTTAAGACCCTTATGACCCCTCAGAACCTGGTCTCTGAAGTCAATCGACGGTCGGACAGGACAGATCGTGAATCAGTCGACAGACCGTTGATCCATCCGTAGGTCAAGACCCTCAGGACCCCTCATAACCTAGTCTCTGAAGTCAATCGATGGACTGACAGGATGGATCGTGGATCAGTCCACGGACCGTCGATCCATCCGTAGGTTGCTTCAGCCGATTTTAAGTTAGGGGTCATTTGGTCTTTTCCCTCATGCGTTGGACACCTAAACTACATCGTTAACCACTAAACTACGTGGTTTTGGTCAATTTTAGCCTAGTAAACTAATTAGAACCTAACCTAATCAGTTATTCACCAAAAATCCATCAAACTTAGAGCAAAATAGAGGATAAAGTCGAGCAGCCCTAGTTTAAGAACGTAGCGAGTTTTCATCAGTTCCAGCCCCAAAATCGAAAGATTTCTTCGTGAATTTCATCACCAGGTATGTGGAATTTCACTAGTGGGTCCTTTCGCTCATTAGGTCCCTAGAATTCAGTCAGATTCTTGATTCCCTTAATATTATCTAGACCTAGGGTTTATAGAATGCAGATCAGTATAAATTAGTTACTTTAATGTTCCTAATTAGATTTTCATGATTTTAGTATGGTTTGGTATAAATTCCTTCATAAATTCAGAACCCTAGCTATGTAGTTCTTTTAGTTCATGAAATGCACATGCTAGGTCAGTTTATTCAGTTATACATGCTCTAGTGATGAATGTTTCATTATCAGCACATTAATATTTCATTTTCAGTTAGCATGTCAGTATTTTTAGTTATCCAATATTACAACATTTCAGTTATAAATAGCTAAATTACATAATCAATCTGGAGAAGATTAATACCGAGTGGACTAGGGTCAGTCACCCCCAGGTCCCAGAACTACGTGCCCCATAGGTTGTAAGTCCCCTCTATGGGCATCATTTTAGTGATCACACCAGTCTTGCCTCTATACCTCTGGCAGGGTATATTAGGTCCTCTAGATGGGGCATATACATCGGACTCCACATTTAGCTCATGTAGTTTATGTCGGCTATTAGTAGCTCCCACAGTTCAGTCAGATTCTATTGCATTGACCATGTTATCAGTTACAGTCAGATTTCAGTCTCAGCATGTTATAAACTTGTTCATTGCAATCAGTAGTTCATGATTCAGTGTTTTCAGTTTAGTATCATGTTTATCTCTTATCATTGCTCAGACATAATGCTTTGGTTCAGTTATGTTATTGTTCAACTTTACTCTATCCTGCATGCTCATTACCTTTCAAGTACTGACGGTGCACTACATCTTCTCGTGATGTAGGTTCAGGTTCTCAGCTTCCCGATAACGCATAGATCAGTTTTCGATCTTCAGTTCAGCAACATCGGCGGTGAGTCCTCATTCTTCAAGGATGAGTGACTTGATTATCTTTCTTTGCTTTTAGTTTTAGTTTTAGTTTGCTAGATTTAGCTGGGGCATGTCCCAGCACTTCTAGTCAGTTAGAGGCTATTTTCAGACATAGTTAGATTCAACTATAGTGTTAGAGTTTGACTTTTCAGTTGTTGTTTAAACTCTCAGTTTCATATATTGAGATTTAGTATATGGGTATTTCCCATCATTTCTGATTATCTTATGATTTAGCTTCCGCAAAATATTTCTTTACTTCAACTTTTTAAGTATGCTTATGATATGCCAACAAGTTTAGCTTGGGGTCACTTGTGATCCTAGGTCCCGTGTCCGCGTCTTGGAGGTATCTTCGGGGCATGACATCATACCTGATGCATGTTGGTTGTTGAACTATGCGGTTAAGCCTTTTGAACTGTGTATTGTAGCACTATTAGGATTGGCTGATTTCTATGAAGGTTGTGGTTTTAGAGGGTTCGTTGGCATGAAAGGAGTTTCCGATTTCTAGATAAATTACATTGTTTATCAGGTTGCTTGTTAAGTACCGTGTTGTTTAGTACTTACTTCTTGCTTCTACGCTTGTGTAGGTTCCTATCCTAGTAGAGTGTGATTTCTCTTCTTGTTCTCCCATTTCTGAGGCTTGTTGAAGGACTTGAGAGGTAGCTGTTTGTCATACTGGCGGACCCTCTTTTTCCTTTTTGATACGCTCAAATTACACCTCCCTAAAGAAGCATAAGCGATCGTTATCAAGTAAAGAACCCAACTTGTAGGTTGGGATCGATCCCACGAGAAAAATGGTTTAGACTTTACTTTAACCAACACTTATATCCAATTAGTCAAACTAGTTCCAACAAAACAGGTAATTAAAAGGGGGGGTTTTGTGAAACCAATTATAAGAATTCAATAAATAATCAACAATCAAAAGTTGGTTTTGGTTGTTATCAAGATGAGAGAAATAACTAGGGTACACGTGTTCCCCACAAGCTCATAACCCAGTAATCTTAGTAATAACAATCCCCTCCTAGTGTATTACATGCAAAGTGATACGTTAGGTATCTCTAAATCCTTGGTCCGGCATCTAGAGAATTTCACCCCGCACCTTGGTCCGGCTACGTGTGTATAATTTACTAACCCTTACCTTTACCTCATATTAGACATCATAATCGATATTTGGCTTAGTTATTA
>JAJOOS010001373.1:0-56469 GCA_029582725.1 Solanum chiquidenum | reverse complement strand
GCAATGTATGAGTAGCATCCATACTACCACTCACACTAAGTACTCCTTTAGGCTAGCTTACTCAATGCTAACTATCTTTCATTCTAGTCTATCAAAGAATAGCATACTACCATGCTAGACCTAACTACCATGGAAACCATACTATCATACAATCCATGCTATCAAAGGAATGATACAAGTGTACCAACCTAGCCACCATATAACCATTCAATAAGATGCAAGCTATCATTAGGGGAGTATGAATCCTCAACCCTAAGCTATCCTTAGGAGAGTATGATGTCTCAATCCTAATCTACCATGAAATGGTCTTGGCCTAATCAAGTCAAGCTACCATGAAGAGCAATCTAACCATGCTAGTTCAAGCTACCCATATAAGAGCATAGATCCTCAATCCTGGGCTACCATGCCTATACTAATGCAAGCTACCATGAAAATCATCCTACTAATGCTAGTTCAAACCAACCTTAGGAGAGCTTAAATCCTCAATCACAAGCTACCATGAGATCTACCATCCCAATCTACCATGAGATCTACCATCCCAAGCTACCATGAGATCTACCATCCGAAGCTACCATGAGATTTACCATCCCAAGCTACATGATTCAACTATACATGAAGGAATCATAAGGCTCAACTTCAAGCTATTCTATTTTAATAAAAATGATTCATATAGTTCAAGGTAGGTCATGTGGGTGAAAGCTTTCCACCATAACTTTGTCTATGTTGTGTATCAATTTTATGCAAGCTAGTTCATCATATTAGACTTACTCTTTAAGCCCTAGTGATCAACATCATGACTCCACAATCATTACACTAGTCTAGATCACAATACATATTAGTCACAAGCCTTAGCCATGACCAATTCTAAGCATAATTCATAAAAGTCCCAATTCTAGCCATTTAGATTCATGTTCTATCATACATACATAAGTCTAGTTCCATTTATGATTTCATATTCATATTGTTGACTAGGTCCCATTCATGACAACAATCCAAGAGAATCTAGCAAGAATCATTAATTCCTCATCAAAAGACGCAAACCCACATACTTTGAAAATTTGGGTAAATCAAGGAATTCACATAAATTCTTCATAAAAACATGAATCAACACTAAAATCATCATATAAAAGTATTACCCAACCGTTCGGAATCATACCCATCTAAAACCCATGTTTTTGAAGTAACCCTAACTTTGTTTGGGGTTTTTCTTCACAAATCTTGGGTGGTTATAGGGGACTCTATGGGTGGAAGAACCCATAGATAAAAAATTTAATATACCTTAAACAAAGCCTTAGTACAAGATTTTACCAATGGAGCCTTTGTTCTTGACCTTAGCTTCAACCCTAGCTTCTTCTTCAATGGAGGTTCTTTCTAGTGAGAGAAATATTTGAGAGAGGAGTGACTTGGGTTTTTGAATTGAGTATAATGTAAAGTGACTTAAACTTGGGGGCTAAAGACTTAAAAATAGTCTATATATGTGAATAAAAGACATACAAAACGACCCCCACTTAAACCTAGTCGGATAGGATTTTACCCAAATGTCCCTTACTTGGCTGCCCCGTCCCAGGCACCACAGCCACTTGGACGGTCCTTGAAGGGCACCACAGTCCATGGCGGTGCCTTTGGTCCATGGACCAGTAGCTCCCCCAACTCTCCAAGAACCTAAAACACTAAGGCATCTTCACGAGCACTTTGACGGGTCGTGGTCAAGCCAACGGCTCGTGAAGTGCCTCGTGAACTTGGGGCAGTGTCTTGGCCTCTTTGCCTAGCCTCCCAAGTGTCTAAGTCATATCAAAGGACACCTTCACAGACGTGGTCCACACCACTGGTCGTGAAGGTGGTCGTGAACCCTTGGGCAGTAGCTGCTAAGGTTGGGCAGCCTTGGCCCTTTGGCTTAGGCTTGCCCTTTTGCCTTGGTAGTTGCCCTTCCCATGCACAACCAAACTCTTAAAGGTCATATAGGCTACTAGGTATAATACATATATTTATGTTCAACCATTAAACTCCTCATTCTAAACACATAAAGTTTCATCTACAACTGTATTTTACATACGTCAAACCTTAGAACCCTAGCTTGTTGCTCTAGTTTGGTCTAGTAGTTTTCGATGTGTTACAGCCTTATCCTCTTCTTCTTCACTTTTTAGAGAGATAATATTTGAGAGGGAATTGTGTTTCTTTTTTGTGAGTTGAAATAATGACTAGGATCAATGAATTTAGGGGTCTAATATCTTTATATAGGTGGTCAAAATGATGTTAAAATGATACCACTTAACCCTTAATTAATTCTAGAAAGTTCCATTAAGCCATCACTTAACCGCCAAAATGCCTTCACTGTCCCAACCCATGAGACCCCGACCACGGGGCGTGGTTGGACCCACGACCCATCTATGTTGGGTGTGGTTTGGGGTCTGTGGCCTGTCTTGGGGGCCCTTGACCTACATAGCCAAACACTTGGTGCAGACCCATCCACGAGGCATGGGTCCTGCCCATGGTTACTGCCTTGCGTATATTTCATAGACGGCTCACCCACGGTGCCCACCTACGGGGCATGGGTCAATCCACGGGGCGTGGGTGGCCTCGTGGGTTGCACATAAACTCCAAAATGATGCTAACTTCCCACTCAAGGCTACAGGGTGTTACACTCCCAAATAAGAGTAAAAAAGAGTTATTATTGTATTTTTAAATACATTTGATTTATGATTTAATGTTTCAACAGTTTTCTTTATAATACATCTTTATTGTTGCTTTTATCTTTAATTGAGTTGAGTACTTCTCAGTTTTAGTATCCTTGAGTTGAGTTGAGATTAAGTGAGTATGTTCTTCCTTTTTATAAGATCAAGATTATGTCTATACTTTAGATTTCCCCTTGTGTGCTCGTACATTCTATGTACGGACGCCATTTGGTTCATCTTTCATGATGTAAATAAAGGTAACTAGGGTCATCAACAAGCGCTTCGTTGATACCACTTGCATTTTGAGTTAGCTTTTCCGAGCCTCCTTGCTTTTGGAGGATTCCATTTATATATTTCAGATTTTCTTGGATTTTGTGGGTCTTGTCCCGACTTCCATCATAATTAGTAGAGGCTTCACGGATAGACAGTAGTAGTTGATGAGTCTTTACATTTCTATTGTTTGATGTTTAAGACTTGACTTGCCTCTTTCGGGGAGTGAATGTTTTACTTAAAATATTTTGAGTATCTATTTTGAGACCTTGAGTTAAATATTTACTTTTGAAGTTCATTTATTGTTGAGTAAGTCTTCTCTTGAGAGTTAAGCCAGGCCAAGGGTCCACTTGGGGCCAACAGTGGTTCTCGAGTGTCGGCCACGTCCAGAGTGTACGCTTGGGGCATGACAAATTTGGTATTAGAGTGCATAGTTCAAGAGTCATAGGGTGTCTATCAAGTCATGTATGTAGTGTCTTAGTTATCGGTGTGAAGTGCGCCAAATATATAATTAGGAGGCTGCGACATTTAGAAACTATCACACTTTTTTTGTACTCTTTTCGTGTGATAAAGTTCAACACAACAAAACTTTCTTTCTAATTCATGCTTGTGCATATCTTTTCAGATCATGCCTTCACGTAGAGCTATTTGAGGACGTCCTGCTAGGAGTAATGTTGATCCTCAGGATCAAGCTGTCCCTAATGCACCAGAAGAGGAACCCCAAGGAGAGGTCACTAATGTTGAGTTCTGGGATGCTATCCGGATGCTGAGTCAAGTTGTGTCTAATCAAGCTGGTCAACAAAGAGCAGTTGGACAGGATATGGCTGATATATACAGGATATGTGAGTTCTTAAGGATGAATCCTCCATACTTCATGAGTTCCAGTGTCACTGAGGATCAAACAAATTTTATGGAAGAGTTGCAAAAATGTTTGAGGTGATGCATGTTGAAGATGCAGAGCGTGTGGAGCTAGATACATACCAATTGAAGGGGGTTGCTAGAATCTGGTATGACCAATAGAAGAAGGGTAGAGTTGAAGGGGAACCAATTGTGAGTTGGGTTGTGTTCGAAGGGATGTTCTTAGGGTGTTTCATTCCCCAGGAGATGAGGGACGCGAAAGTAAGAGAATTCCTTAACTTGAAGAAGGAATCCATGAGTGTTAATGAGTATAGTCTCAAGTTCACTCAATTGTGCCTCTATGCTCCGGAGATGGTTTCTGACATCAGGAGAAGGATCAATCTATTTGTATCTGGGTTGTCTTGCTTGTCAAGTAAGAAGGGCAAGGATGCTATGCTGATAGGAAGCATGGACATATCAAGGCTTATGATCCATGTGCAATAGGTTGAGGATGATAAGTGGAGAGGTAGAGAAGAGTTTCAGAACAAGAAGGCAAAGAAAATAGGAAATGATTTCGAGCAGCAAAAGAGGAATGCGAACCAGTCATCTTTTCAACAAAAGCCAAATGGACCTGCTCCATCATCTGCTAGTACACCAACACCAAGGAAAAAAGGTGAGTTTAAGAATCAGATTTCTCAGAACATCAGAGCTAGACCTGCACAATCTCAAGGTAGTATGGCATAAGGAGGTAATTGGACTTCTGCATGTGCTAAGTGTGGTAGGAATCACCTAGGAGTGTGTCGGGATGGATCCACTGGTTTCTTCAAGTGTGGTCTAAATAGTTACTTATGAAAGAGTTCCTTAAGAATAGGTAGGGTAGTGTTAATGGGGGAAATCGAGCCCAATCTTCTTCAGTGGCTTTGCCAGACGGAGTTGACCCTGTAGGAGTTACTTCAGAGATAGACGGAGGAGAAAATAGTATGTAGGGTATCACCTATCGCCAAGAGCAAGAGAATTCACATGATGTTGTTGTTACTGGTATGATCAAAGTCTTTACTTTTGATGTATATGCATTGCTTAATCTAGGTGCGAGTTTGTATTTTGTGACTCCATATATTGCTATGAATTTTGATATTCTTCGTGAGAAACTTTTTGAGCCCTTTAGTGTTTCCACACCTGTTGGTGAGTCTATTTGAACTTAGAGAGTTTATCGTGATTGTACCATATCTGTCAATCACAAGGACACCATGGCAAACTTAGTCAAGTTAGATGTGGTGGACTTTGATGTTATTCTAGGTATGGACTGACTTCATACGTATTATGCCTAAGTTGATTATAGAACTTGAGTAGTTAAGTTCTAGTTTCCTAATGAGCTAGTTATTGAGTGGAGGAGTAGTTTAGCAGTGCCTAAGGTTCATTTTATTTCATACCTTATGGCCAGAAAGTTAGTTTCCAAGGGGTGCAGCTATCACATAATCCGAGTTAATGAATCTAGTGTTGAGACAACATCTATTCAATCAGTTCCAATTGTGAGTAAGTTTCCATAGGTCTATCCAAATGATCTAATCGGAGTCCCTCCTGAGAGAGAAATAGATTTCGGTATAAATATTCTTCCTGACACTTGACCTATTTATATTCCTCCATATAGAATGGCACCCGCTGAGTTAAAAGAGTTAAAAAGCAGTTAAAAGACCTTCTTGATAAAGGTTTCAGTCGACCAAGTGTCTCACCTTGGGGTGCTCCGGTCTTATTTGTGAGGAATAAATATGGTTATCTTAGGATGTGTATTGATTACCTTCAATTGAACAAGGTTACTATAAAGAATACATATCCCCTTCCGAGAATTGATGATTTTTTCGATCAACTTCAGGGTGCCACCTATTTTTCTTAGATAGACCTCAGATCTGTCTATCATCAGTTGAGTGTAAGGGGGAGTGATATTCCAAAGACAACATTCAAGACCCGCTATGGTCATTATGAGTTTCAGGTTATGTCTTTTCTCTTACCTATGCTCATGCAGTGTTCATGGATCTTATAAGCAGAGCTTTTAAGCCTTATCTTGATATGTTTGTAACGTATTCATTGACAACTTTCTAATTGATTCAAGGAATTAGGAAGATCATGCTAGTCATCATAGAGTAGTTCTTCAAACTCTCAGATATAGAGAGTTGTATGCCAAATTTTCCAAGTTTGAGTTTTGGCTTGAGCTTGTGGCATTCTTTCGCCACATTGTCTCTAGTGATGAGATTCGAGTTGACACTCAGAAGGTTGAGGTAGTGGCGGACTGGCCCAGACCCATATTTACAACTTATATTAGGAGTTTCTTGGGGTTGGCTGGTTATTATAGAAGGTTTGTTGAGGGTATTTTTTATCTATTTCATCCCCTTTGAAAAAGTTCACGCAAAAGAAAAGAAAGTTTCAATGGTCTTAAGCTTGTAATAAATGTTTTCAGGAATTGAAAATGCAGCTGACTACTTCCCCAGAGTTGACCTTACTGGAGGTGTAACACCCTGTAGTTTAGTAGGTCAACCAGATCTTGACGTGAGGGTTAGAGTCATAGATTTGACTTCCCGTACTTAGATTGAAGGGTTTAGGGTAAAAACGTCAAGGTATGAATCCCCAAGGACCAACCAAGGGTCCTTGAAAAGGACCGTAGAAAACAACCCTAGAATCTTTTCCAAGGCAGTGCACCCACGAAGGGACCCACACCCCGTAGGGAGGTCCAAGCCTCGTGGATGGCCTCGTGGGTGAGGGGCCCTAATTGAGGACTTGCAGGACCTCGTCCACAGATGACCAGCATGGATCGTGGGTGGACCCACAGCCCGTGGAGGTGGTCTCGTGGGTTGGGGGTAGTAAGGTCTTAAGTCGCTTAAGTTAGGGGTTTAAGGGAATGTTCTAGAATTAGTTAGGGGTTAAGTGATGTGGTTTTATAGTATATTAAACCACCTATATAAATCTAATAGACCCCTTAATACATTGATCCTAGTCACTATTTCAATTCACCAAAAAGAACCCAATTCCCTCCCAAAAATCCTCTCTCTAGAAAGTGAAGAAAACGAAGAAGATCGATCTAGGTCAAGTCAAGTCTCCATTGTTGCAAGATTTGTAGGGCTTTATATCCATCGTATATTAGTTTATCCATCCATGGATTCTTTAATTCATGGATTCCCCTAGAAATCTCCCAATTGTGAAGATGAAATCTCCAATCCAAGTTAGGGTTCCTTCCAATGTTGTGGGTTATGTTGAGTATGAATCCAATTGAGTGAATATTGCTTGTTTATGGTTGAATTAGTAGTGAATCATGATATTATGATGAAATAACATGTTTTCTATGGTTAACCCTAGTTTAATTGATGAAATCAATGTAATGTGGGTTTACGCATTGTGAAGGAAGATTGAGGATTCATAGATGATCTTCTAGAATTGATGATATGTATAGTAGTTGTTCAGGAATAGAAGCATGTAAACATGAATTTAATTAGAATAGAGTATATGTGATGGATCATTACTAGTGATAATTGAGATTGAGTCTTTATGATGAAATATGATTAAAATTACTTAAGAATGAAGCATGTGACTAGTATGTCTTGTGATCTAGATATGTATGATTATTGTAAGAATTAAAGCTTTGAGAGTAAATATAATATGATGAATTATGTATGAAAAGGCTTGCAGAGTAAGGTCTATATGAGAATAGTAGTCTAATAGATAGAATTGTGGTGAAAGGGCTATACTCACCTAGACTACCCTATGATTGTTTGAATGCATAAAGTGATAGAATCACTTGAACATGGTTTGGCTGTCAAGGACATCCCTCCATGATTTATGAGTTAAGTATGGGTTTGCCTAAGGGGGTGTATGCTTGACCCCAAGAGGATATTGATGAGATTGAAGTTCACACATAGTTGGGTTTGGGCTCCAAGTTGAAGGAGAACCACACCAAGTTGAGTCCGGACTTTCCAAGATAAGGGGGATCTCTCACATCGTAGAGTCCGTGGTTTCCCAACTTAGGCCTCATGAAATTGAAGCCTTCACCTAGTGGAGTTTGGGTTTCTAGTATCAATCTCCGTATCCATGGAACTAAGACATGTTTAAACAAGTACCTCATAGTGTTCAAGAGGAACTAAGACATACTTAGAGAAGCATCTCATAGTGTTCCAAGAGTAAAACAAATTAACACATACTTTAATAGGTATCTCCAAGTGTTCAAAATCAATAATGAACTTAGAAATGCTCAAGGGAGTATCTCATAGGGTTCAACCTAGTAATGAACTAAGATGTGCTTGAGAAGTACCTCATAGTGGTCTAAGGTTTAAAGAGAGGGACTTGTCCCTAACTAAAGAGTATGTATGATTGCCTAAAGTGGTACTTAGTATGGTTAGGATTATAGGTCTTACCCATGCATTGCACAAGTATGACTTGAAGCTACTTAAGAAGTGTTCCCTTATATGATGCATGTTTAGCTTGGATTGTTGCTATAGTTTCCTTCCAAGATATGTTTGACTAGAGGTGAAGAGTCCTTTGTCTATAAGTAAGATAAGGATGAGACCAAAGGATGGTAACTATGATTATGATGAACTAAAAGTTATACTTAGTGTGAATGGAATTATGGGTTCTTATTCATGCATTGCACAAGTATGCTTTGAGGTTTCTTATGAAATGGCTCTCTTATGATATAAAGGTCTAAGTAGTGACCATGTTATGAATATGTGGCATCTCTTATGCTATTGGGCTATGCCTTAAGTTGACTTATGCTCATATTATGCCTATGTTGGAGATTATGCTTATGCCCTATGACTATGTTATTATCTCTTATGCTTATGACTTATTTCTTATGTTGGCTAACCCTTTATGATATGCTCTTATGATGTTATTCTAGCTAACATATTTAGTACATTTTGTACTAATACATACTCTTGTCTACATTCTTACCAAATGTAGGGTCTGGCGATCTTGAGTTCCTTTCTTGAATATAGGTTTCTAGAAGCAAAGGAGTTGAAGATTTGGTGAGTCCTCATAGCATTGAGGATGTGATCACCTTTTCTTATATCATTCTTTTATGTTTTAGCCTATTGTATTGGTTGCGTCCCAAAGTTTATTCAAGTTGAATTTAGATGGTTTCAGACAAAAGTTTTGTAGACTTCCGCTTGCTTTTATAAAGACTTCGATTGTTTTTGGAGAAGTTTTAAAATTTCCGCATCATTTTTATTGCTTTATGTTATGATATGCTAAGGGGCTTGTATGAGACCCCTTCGGGGTCGAGTACACCTTGTCACATCTAGGGTGTACCCTTGGGTCGTGACAAAAGGGTACACAAGCCTTTGTTGTGTATTGTGGTGCATCTAGAGTTGTAGTGGGTTGTCAATGATGCATAATGGCAAAGTTATAGGTTATGCCTCCAGAAAGCTTAAGATTCACGATAAGAATTATGCAACTCATGATCTAGAGTTAGTTGTTGTAGAGTTCGCTTTGAAAATATGGTGTCACTATCTATATGGTGTTCATGTGGATCTGTTCACTGATCACAAGAGTCTTCAGTATGCATTCAATCAGAAAGAGCTTAATCTTAAACAAAGGATGTGGTTGGAGTTACTCAAGGATTATGACATAAGTATTCTCTATCACCCAGGTAAGGATAATTTTGTTGTTGATGCTTTGAGCAGGTTATCTGTGGGTAGTACTACCCATGTTTAGGAAGGAAAGAAATAATTAGCCAGAGATGTGCACAAACTTACACGATGAGGAGTCCAGCTAATGGATTCCAATGAAGGAGGAGCGGTGGTGCTGAATGGGGCTGAATCATCACCGGTGTCCGAATTGAAAGAGAAACAAGACCAAGACCCTATTTTGCTTGAATTGAAGGCAAATGTTCATAAGCAAAAAGTGATGTCTTTTTTAACAAGGGGGAGATGGTGTATTAAGGTATCAAGGTAGATTGTGTGTACCTGAGTTGGATGAACTCCAAGAGAGGATCATGGAGGAAGATCATAGCTCCAGATACTATATCCATCCTGGTTCCACGTGATGTATTATGACTTGAGATAAGTCTATTGGTGGAGTAGGATGAAGAGGTGTATTGCACAGTTCGTTGCTAAGTGCTTGAATTGGCAATAAGTCAAGGTAGATGTCATGACCCAAGGGTACCCCCTAGATGTAACAAGGTGTATAAGACCCCGAGAGGCTTCATACAAGATACTTAGCACATCATAATATAAAGTAATAGAAATGAGCAGGAATTTAAAACTTTTCAATACAATAAAAGTCTTTATAAAACGAAGCGAAAGTCTAATAACATTGTCTCAAACCATCAAACCATCAAGAATAAACTCTTGGGACACAACCCATACAATAGTCCAAAACATAAAGAAAAATACATAAACGAAAGTGGTGATCACATCCTCGAATCCAATGAGGACTCACCAAATCTTCACTTCCTTGATCAACAATGAAGCTAGCCACGAGTACGAGAATCTATGTCCCCCGACCCTACCTTTAATAAGAATGTAGGCAAAGTATGTGTTAGTACAATCAAGTACTCAATATGATAGATAGCATAAACAACATAAACAACATGGTTAGTCAATACAAACCACAAGCATCATCAATGCACATAAATCAACATCATAATAAGAAAGGAATACTTCTCAAGAAACCTTACGCATCCTTAGTCAAGACTTAGGTCATCCGCCTCTACTCAAGCTTACCTCATGGCATGCATTTCTAGCAACAATCCATATTTTTCATACTTTTCATCATAGTTCCATTATTCATACGTACTTTTAAAGACATGGAAATTCGCCTCTTTGCCTAGTTTGTAAAGACTAATGGGTACTAGCGTCTTTCCTTGCTTAAAGGCTAATGCGTATTCACCTCTTTCCTTACTTACTTTTAGATTGCGATTACTCGCCTCCATAACCTAATCTCATGATGAGGGTACTCGTCTTAACATCATTTCTCATATAATGAAGGAACTCTCCTCCACACTATGTCATAGGGATCATGGGTATTTTTCTTCCATGTCCTTTCAATATCATAAGAACACGGGGACTTGTTCAATCCTAAGGAATAGGGGAATCACCTCTCGTCCTTTCATATGGAGGTCAAGGGTCATCGCCTCTATCCTCAATAATTAAATAGTCTTTTAGTCTAGATTCATTTTAGGTAAAAATCCTTTCAACCTAAAATGATTTATGTGATAAAGCCTTTCACATTCATTCATTCATAATTAGCAATTCATGTAGGAAGTATCCCTTCCACAAAATTGACATCAATTACTAACAATTCATACCCTAAGCTTTACTCTCAAAGCCCTAGGTCTCATGATCATCATCTAAGCTTCATTCTTATGCAATTCTAATCATGATTCATCAATCCTATAAGGATACATCTAAACCCACAGAGTTTCCCTTCATGGCATCATCCCAATTATAACAATTCTAGTTCATAATCATGGAATAGGCATGGGTACATGTAATTTCATTCTAGAAACATATAATTATACTAATTCTATTATAAACAATCATAATCCACTCAATTGGATCCATAATAAACATAACCCGTAACAATTGAAGAAACCCTAGATACAATTGAGGAATTCTTCATCAAATTGGGGGAATTCTAGGGAACTCCGTGGATGGAAGATGTCCATGGATGAAGAGCTATCATAACTTGATTATAATTACCCAAAATCTTGCAAATTGGAGCCTTGATCTTGACCTAGCTTCCTCTTTTTTCAACTTCTAGAGAGAGAATATTTGAGAGGAGTTTTGGTAATTCTTTTGAGTGATTTGAGAGAATGAATATTATGAGGGGTTTTGGGGGTAAACAAATACTTATATAGGTGTTTTAGGCTTAGGCAAAATGACACCACTTTGATTTAATTAAAACCGGAAAAGACCCTTAAGTCGCTAAAATAATTTGCCTAACATGACCCACGAGACCATGACCTACAGACCGTGGATGGACCAACGGTCCATCCTGATAAATTGTGGATCATGGTTAGATACTTTTTGCCAATCCATGGTTCACTGACCCACGACTCGTGGTCCCACCTACGGTCTGTAGGTGTTACCGTGGGTGGGGCATGTGCTACAAAATTTTGTCTAGTTCCTTCTTGTTTTAGATAAGGGGTGTTTAACTAGCCCTCTCACTTAGACCTAGCTTAGTCTACTAGATTTCTGGGTGTTACAGTAAAGCACCAGTGGCTCATGGGTATGGCTCCAAACATAGATCCCACTATGGAAGTGGGAGATAATCAATATAGATTTCATTTCTCGTTTGTCGTGGTCTCGCAGGCAGAATGATTTGATTTGGGTGATTATAGATTGAATGACTAAATTGGACCATTTCTTGCCGATAAAGACTACTTATTCAACTGAAGATTATGCCAAATTATATATTCAAGAGGTAGTCAGACTTCATGGAGTTCCGGTGTCCACTATTTTAGATAGTGGTGTGCAATTCACCTCACAATTGTAAAAGTTTTTTCAGAATAGTTTGAGTTTGAAGGTAAATTTGGGTACTGCTCACCATCCACTGCCTGATGGTCAAGCAGAGCGCACAATTTATACTTTAGAGGATATGTTGAGGGTGTGTGTGATCGATTTCAAGGGTAATTAGGGGGATCAATTACGTTTCACTAAGTTTTCTCACTACAACAGTTATCACTCTATTATCCATATGGCTCCTTATAAGGCTC
Source organism: Solanum chiquidenum (assembly GCA_029582725.1). Lineage (NCBI taxonomy): Eukaryota > Viridiplantae > Streptophyta > Magnoliopsida > Solanales > Solanaceae > Solanum > Solanum chiquidenum. Next base: position 43,992 of record JAJOOS010001373.1, on the reverse strand, counting down.
TTTATGGGCGAAGATGTAGATCTCCTATTAGATGATTTGAGGTTGGTGAAGCTGTGTTGATAGGACCAGACTTAGTTCATCAAGCTATGGAGAAAGTGAAGAACATTCAAGAAAGGTTGAGAATAGCGCAAAGTCGTCAGAAATCCTATACCAATGTTAGGAGAAGGCACTTGGAGTTTGAGGTGGATGATTGAGTTTATTTGAAAGTGTCACCCATGAAGGGTGTTATGAGTTTTGGTAAGAATGGGAAGCTTAGTGCCCGGTATATTGGTCCTGAAAGGATATCCAAGAGGATTAGCAATGAGCCTATGAGTTAGAGCTACCGCCAGAGTTAGCAGCAGTTTATCCGGTATTTCACATTTCAATGTTGAAGAAGTGTATGGGTGATCCTTCACTTATTATACCTACTGAAATATTTGTATAAGGATAGCTTATCCTATGAGGAGATTCCTGTTAAGATACTTGATCGTCAGGTTCACAAGTTGAGAACCAAAGAAGTTGCATAAGTAAGGGTCTTATGGAGGAACTAGTTTCTTGAGGAATCTACTTGGGAGGCTGAGGAAGATATGAATAAGAAATACCCACGTCTCTTTCCTTCCGAAGAAATTCCAGACCAAGCTAATGACTTTTTGTAAAATATTCTTTTAATTGATATGTTATTTGTGTTAAAGTGCATGTTAGGTGTTTGAGTTGGGTGTTAGACGTTTTCACCCTTAATTCAACTTAGAGTAATCTCATTCGAGGATGAATGTTCCCAAGGGGGAGATGTAGTAACACCTCGGTCTTAGAAAGGGCTAATTTTAGAAACAACTAAATTGGAAATAACTAAATTGAAAATTTTGCAAGTTAGTCTTCAATTCTGAGTTTTGGGCCAAAGTCAAACGACTGTAACGTTCAGTCTAGGATGAAATAGGTAGCCCATAAGTAATCAAATGAATGATCTTTGAATCCTCTTTCCAATACCAACGAGTTTGCTAAATTCTGATATCAGATGAGGGAGATATGCCTGTTTGAGATCAGCCTGTCCGATTAAGGAAATTCATCCAAATTAAAAAGGGGTATTTTGGTCTTTTCCTTACCCCACTAGTCTAACTCATTTTTAATAATATTTTAGCGGTCTAAACCGACTTAGATCAGTTTTCACAATTCTAAAATACACTAAGGATTTTAGAGAGAAGTTCAACAAGAGAAAAAGGGAGAAAAGATTCAAGCTTCCAAGATTTTCTTGCAATAGTCGAGGGATTTCGCAAAGGATTCATCTTAACGAGGTATGTAAGCTTTCATAGTGATGGGTTTGTTCACCCTCACGCCAATCATTAGTTTCATGAGTTAATTTCATCTTTGACAATCCATGTATTGAAGTTCTTGATGAGTTTCTTGAAGTTTCATTCTTAAATAGTTAATAATGGATTTTCGATGAGTCCTTGAGATAAATGTTAAGTTTGAGGGTTGTTTTTAGTAGATTTTCATGTACTTATGTTGGGTATTCGAATCTAAGAGGGTTTCAAAGAAACCATTCGATTCTAGATGAATAAGTGCCAAAAATTGAGAAGAAATATTCATCGAAGCATTCAGGGGAGGGGCTGGGGCATCGCACCCCAGATGTGTCAGAAGGGCTGGCACCCTGCGCCTTCTGTGCGCCACAAACAAGCCCCAGTAAATGGAGGGTTGGTGCGGTTCGCCAGGGATGCGCCAGGAGCATCAACCCACTTCCTTTTCCATTCTTTGTTCCATACTTGTTCCTTTAAGTTGAGCTTTCAGTCCTTTCTTAACCCTAGCGATCTAAACTACATTTATTCATCACGAGATCATTCATATCATGAATCCTAACTCTTGAATTCATAATTCAAATTCAAGAAAAGATTAAGAGTCAAGTTTGTAAACCCTTATGAGTCTTTTTGAGAAGTCTTTTACAATGTTTTAAAACTTGTTTTAAGTCTTGAGTACTTGAGTATGAGGATGAGGACACTTGATTTTCATTTTTCAAAATGAATATATGTTATTTAAGTAATCCCATGAGTAAATGTCTTTACATTTAAAATGAGAGGAAACGTCGATTTCCAAATGAGTTCATGAGGAGTGTTTGAGCACTATCTCTTTTAAGTGAAACATTTTGAGTAATAATCTAAAATTTTGAGGATAAGGAAATGTTTTTAAACATATGAGAATGAGTTATATTATTGGGAATAGTATTAAGCACCGATATGGGGACGAGTTCAAACAACTCAAAGTCCTCATAAACCATGTATACCAATGTGGGTAGAAAAGGTCACACTTTATAGATGATTCCCTATCACTTTTAAGCATAGATTAGTGGATCCACTTAGTTGAGGATGTCTTATACTCCGACAAGGGATAGGACAGTTCTGGTGGTGTGTGTGAGACACTATATCATCATATAGCTCATAGTGATGGTTGTCGGTTAGAGAATCTCCCAAATAAGAGTAAAAGAATTACTACTATATTTTTAAATGCATCTAAGTTATTATCTGTTGTTTTAACAACATTCTTAATAATGCATCTTTAATGTTGCTTTTATATTGAATTTAGCTGAGTACTTCTGAGTTTGAGTATCTTTGAGTATCCTTCAGTTGAGTTGAGCTGAGATGAGGTGAGTATGCTCTTTCTTTTTATTAGTTCAAGCTTATATCTGTGCTTTACAGTTCCCCTTGCATGCTCGTACATTCCATGTATTGACACAATTTGGCCTTTTCATCTTTCATGATGCAGATATAGGTAATTTGTGTCATCAACAGGAGTTTCATTGATATCACATGTAGTTCTAGTTAGCTTTGGTGAGCCTCCTTGCTTTCAGAGGATTCCATTTATATCTTTCAGTTTTATCAGTATGTCATAACTTTCATCATAGTTATTAGAGGCTTCATGGATAGACAGTAGTAGTTGAGGAGTCTTTTCATTTCATGTGAATGTTCGGCCAGTGAATGTTTTACTTAAAAAATTATGAGTATCAATTTTGAGACATTGAGTTAAATCTTTACTTTTGAAGTTCATTTATTGTTAAGTAAGTATTGCGCTGAGAGTTGAGTCAGACCAAGAGTCTTCTTGGGGCCAGCAATGGTCCTCGAGTATCGGCCACATCTTGGGTGTAGGCTTTGGGTGTGACAACTCGCTTGATCGTAATAGTTGATTTACAAATGGCTATTGTACCCAAAGCCTGGCCTACCCCTGAGATTCAAAAAATGAGAAAAAAATAGAAGTTTTCATTTTTTTTGTGAGGTATCTTCATACCTATACCCTCGGTTGTACTTATTTTGTTTTGTATATATCTTGTTTTGAAAGTTTGTTAATGTGAATAATGGTTTTGACATTGATGATTGTGAATGTTTGGTTTTTTATCCAAATTAACTTGACTCCTGATTTTTTGTATTTTTGAAATGTGTGGTTGTTCTCTTGCATATTTGAGTATCTGTTGCGATCAATATCGATGACTTGAATAGTGCTCTTGATCGAATGATATGTTTGTGCAAGTCCAATGAGGTAAATTTGAGTTGCATAAGTCATGTGTTAACTCTTAGCATCTCATTCTGACTAGTCGATTTGTTGAAATGAGTCTTGTGATGATTGTTGCGCGCGAGCTCAATTTGTAGAGTCATGATTGATGATTGTGTTGAATGCCTTGTATGGTGAGATTTTCTTGAAATATGTGATAGGTGATACCTAGAACTTACCCCGTTGGTCCAATTGACTAACATTGGCGAATGAAAGAAATGATCTTCGGCACAAACTTTTGAGAGTGAACTAAATTGCTATTATACCTCTTTGTGACCACCTTGTGAGAGTGTGAACCTAGCTTGGCATCATTTGAGCCTAACCTTTTCTTTCGATGAAACATGAACACATTTGGCCTCGTTATTCCCCACCTAAAACCTTGATGAAGCATTTATCCGTTTCAATAGACAACTTAGGCCAAACGCCTATGTTGGGGGTGTGGTGGAAAATGAGGAAAGTCAAGAAGTTTGTAAAATTCACCCCTGAAGGATTGTGTTGAAAAAGATGGAACTCCTCCATATAAAAAAAAGATAAGAGAAAAGCAAAATAAGAAAAATATTGAGAAAGAATGTTGCAATGTAATTCGTGCATGAATAAAAGAAAATGGGTGTCCAATGAGCGTTATCAAGAACCTTTGTGCTAGAAAGTAGTTATGGTGATTGTTAAAATCAAAAGAGTGAAAGAAAAGGAGAAGAAGTGAAATGCAAGACATTCTTTATGAAGGTAGAATTAACTAAACAAAAATAATCATACATTTACCCTCAGCCCTGTTACATGCCTAGAAAGACCTTTGTGATTCAGATTGAACCGACGAACATGTTGATGGGAAAATACAGGCAATCATATGGATAGAATCATGCATGTGTTTATCTTTGAGAGTGTGAGAGTTGATGTTGATTGATTAATTTTTAAATTTTGATGAGCTTTGTGTGGGCATGGAATTATTCTTGATGTGAGGGAATTCAAATACTCTTGTTGAACTTGAATTAGCATTTGAAGTAAACATTGTGAGCTTGACTTCTATTTAATGATGGCTAGTCACAGTTTTAAACTTGAAGTGCACAATTGAACATTGCATGGGTAGATTGAACCTGGTGTGCATTCATGTTGAGTCTCAAGTACCACTATTTGTAGACATCCTTGTTGACATGATTGATCTTGCGTTATACTTGAGGACAAGCAAAAGTTTAAGTTAGGGGTGTCCTCAATGACTATTTTATGTCCTCAATGACTTATTGGGTACTTAATACTCAAAGATTTAGTATCCTCAATGACTATTTTATGTTCATAACTAATGATAAAATGTTAATTTGCAGCAATAAAGGCAAACGACCAAGGCAAGGACATTACGCGGCAAATAGAAGTGAAAAAGTTGAAAAGGTTTAAGGAAAGAAAAAAAGATACTCGCCAAAGCCACTCAGCGACTCACCGAGTGGACCTTAAGTTCGCCTAAAGTTCAAGCAGGCCAGCCCATGGACAAAACCAACTTGGCGAGCATACTGGTGTTTCGGCGACACACCGAACAGATCTGCGAGGCCAATTTCAATCACCTAAAGTGACAGAACCATTTGGCTGAAAATGGCACACCAAAAAGGCGAGAAGAGGAGAACTTGGTGCATCACTGGCCATGTCGGCTAAGCCCGACTTACTTCTCTGAGTGACTCAGATTCTGAAATTCTGGGAACATATAAATGCAGTTTTAAAAAGAAGAAAAAGAGTTCCCACATTATCCAACTATGGGTTTTTGATCATGAACATTCTAAGACATTGTTTTTATACATTTGAGTACAAATTTAGGGTTTATTTGATTCTTAGCTTCAATTTTGTGCATTTGGAGACTTGTGGATTGTTGCTCAACCAGATGGAAAACTTTGTTGGTAACTATTTCTTGTTCTTTATTTTGTTTGGTTAGAACCCCCATTCTTGGGGGTGTGATTATGTACTTCAATGTTTCAATTAGCTTATGGTTGTTGATATTTATTGATTTTATTATATTGATTCAAATAAGTTGGTTCAATTAATAGTTTGTGTTTTAATTTAGGAATTATAGTTGCAAATGCAATTCTAGTTTAGTACTCTTAATTATTAGTTGATGATTGTAGTAATTGTGTTGTTACAGATTTAGCTTGAGAAAGTGGGTCTGAATTCAATCTTACAAATCTAGCTTAAAAAGTAGATTGATTAAGGTAATGGGCTGTTAATATATGTTGTGCTTGTTGAGGTTCGAAAGAACTCGCTTGATTCGTGATAGTTGATTGAGAAATGGCTATTGCACGCAAAGCCTAGCCTACCCACTGAGGTTCAATTACTTTTAATAAATAATAATTACCCATTTCCAAAATTGGCATTCAAATTGTCACACTCTCAAGAGACCCTCTCTATTTGTTTACCCCCAATTTTAGTAGTCGTAATTAGGTTACCCAAATCCCACTCATTTGAAATTAATTATCAAAACTTTGTCATTTACTTTATTGTTACAAAAATGTCTACATCTACAAATGATTAAAACACCATTTTACTTCTTAATCAAATTATTTACAGTATCACTCCCTGTGGGATCGACCACAACTCTTAGTTGGGTTTATACTTGTTAGTGACGACCTACACTTAGAATCGGATGAAGTGTAGTTGAGCGTTGTCAAAATTGATACCACTGCCGGGGAGTGGTGTTTAGAATTCTTTTATCGAAGTTTAGTCGTGAACTGATTTTGTTGTCTTTGAATCAACTTATTTGTGTTCTTTGTTGGCTGTTCTTAAACAGGTGAACATATGATTGTCAATGAGAGCAATGCCAACCAACTTGGGAACAATGATGAAATTCCTAATTTTCACGATGTCAACGAAGATTAGTTGGGAAGAGTGGATGCTATTTGGTTGCATCTGACTACGGGCAATGCGGTGTTTCATGTGACCAACACTATTTTGCTTTTGTTGCAAATGATGGGTCTCTTTGGAGGACTTTCTCATGAGGACCCTCATGACCACATCCAAAACTTTTTGGATGTATGTAGGCCATTTTCTTTCAAGAAAATCACTTAAGAATCAGTCCAACTTCGTTTGTTTCCCTTTCTCTAATAGGGGAGGCAACGAAGTGGTTGGCCGATTTACCAAGAAAATCAATTACTTCTTGGGAGGAGCTCAGTGATGCGTTTTATGTATGGTTTTTCCCTCCCTCGAAGATGGTAAAGTTGAGTGATAATATTCAGAACTTTAACCGAGTGGATGGTGAATCTATTCACGAGACATGTTTGATGTTTCAAAAGTTTCTGCTCCAATGTAAAACTCACGGACTACCGAACAATGTGTTGCTACAAATTTTTATCGGAGCCTCGACTCAGTCAACAAAGGTGTGGCAGATGAACTCGTTCGAGGAGGAATCATACAACAACCGTTTGACATAGAATCTACCGTTATTCAGGAGATGACAAAAATTAATCGAGCTTGGCACACTATAGAAGATTAGGTGTCTCCGTTGAACTTTGGGATCACAAAGGAACAAATGGAAAAGAACCATGAGTGAGATGCAAACATGGCCAAGATAATGACACAAATGGACCTATTGACGAAACATGTCATGGGAAATGGGTCCAAGGTTGTGAATGTTGTCGAAGTTAGTGGAGTGAATCTTGATGATGCACACTTTGAGGCCATGTACAATGAAGAAGTACATTTCTTGTCAAATAAGGGAGGAGGTTTTCGTCCAAACTATCCAAGGTCAGGCGGGAATCACGGTTGGAACAAGGATCACGATGATTATTGGAGAGACCGAGATAGAGAATGGCATGACTATGGCACGAATTGGACGGAACGGGATGGAGACAAAGAATGACATGTGCCTCCCCATAGAGTCAAAATCCAAAAGAGCCAAGGGTTGATCCTAAAAAGTTTCGCACCGAAGATACGCTTGCTCGCATTCTCAATAAAGTAAAAGGATCGGACAAGGTGCTAAAGGAAATAAAAGATGACGTCTCTTCTTTGAACCAAACAGGTACTTCATATTCGGCATCTGTTAAACATCTAGAAACACAGATGGATTAAATCTCGACTCATTTGAAACCAAGACCAAAAGGGGTTTACCGAGAGATACTATGGTTAACCAAAAGAATGAAGCTTGAAAGCATGTCTACGTTGTGCCATGATGCTAAATAAGGCTTTTCTTGGGAGGCAACCCAAGTTTTAATTTTTGATTTTTGTTATTTGAATAATGCTTATTTGATGTACAGGTTGAAAAATCATAATTTGGGAGATATAGGCAATTGGGCTAGCTTAGGAACCATTCGGTGAATCATCGATAGGGTCCGTAAACTCAATATGGATTGCCTTTTTGATCAACCAAAGGGTTGGAGTTCTGGTAACTTCGGCGACATAAGTGGATACTGCTAATCGAGGCGCGAACTGAAGGGTCAAAAGGGATTTCTACCATTTTAAATGCAAAACTCCCTTTCATTTTGCATTTTTCGACTCTTAAACTCTTACACTTTTAGTTTAGATCATATTTTGTTTCAAATTTTTGTGTGGATGTCATTGATTGGTTTGAATTTGTGCTTGTTTTCACCTTTTGCCAACGTTTCGTGCCTATCTGCTTATGAGGTTTCTGTCTTGAAAGTACTTTTATTTATTGCAATTTCCTAAGCATGCTCGTATAGTTTTTAGATCTATAGTATAATATTGTGTACTTGGTTGATTTTGAACTATAGGCTATTGATTGATCGTGTTAAATTTCATGTTTAGCCTCCTATATTTTGAATTTCGTGTTTAAATTGCTTGAAATTGCGGGTGTGTGGTTATAGCATGTTGGGTCTGATGTGGGTGAAGTATAAGTAACCTGAATTGTATTGATCAACTGAATTTTCCCAATTATAGATCGGGTGACATCATTTTTAAAGGCAAAAGACGTTGATTGGTTGATTTCAGATAAAATGGGGGAAGTTTGAGTATCCCCGGGTTGCTAGTGATACAAGGTAGCTGTTAATTGCATAGAAAATGTCTTTATTTCTTTTCTCATAGGTTATGCTTTGAAAATTGGGGGTCGGGGTAGAAATCTGGCATGAGAGGCAGTTCAATGAGCTTAGTCGAGCTCGACAACTGACTAGGCGATTCACCCACTAATCCCTCGCATCGCCCTTTTCCCCTGGAAATTAGTTGTTAGCCTATGTAACATCTGGAGATATGCATGTGCTCGCTGAATGCCCGTGTGCTCACCCTTTTTCAGCCAGAAATTTTGAAAATCATTATATGATATTCGGCAAGCTACCCTGTCTCCCCGATTAAGTTCAGCGATTAACCGATTTACCCTGGACCTTGCCGACTTGTGCTAAATTATATACATTTTTGTTCTGTGAATTTTGGTGAGCCCTGTAAGACTCACCGAATGTGTTCGGCAACTCTCCAAGCTAGTTGACAAGTTTTTCTGCAACTGTCAAATTTGTTTTTTCACTAACTTGTTTCTAATGCATTCGTTCGATTTGTGTTGTCTTGCATATATGGCTTGACCTAAAGTACTCGTACGAAACCAACCACCCCGTAAGAGAGTATCTGGAGTGGTATTTCTGAGGAGGATGTTCGCCCACGATCAATGCGACCCAAATATCCACCGACACAGAAAAGGAGAAGATAAAGGAAAGGGTCTTACGGAGCCGACTCTGCTTGATTCCAGCTTCAACAACATGGGTATTGACTCCACTCACCTCACCATTTCTGAGTCTGATCATGTGGACAATCTTGTGTTTAGATCACCGACTTTTGAGTCTGAACCCGTGGATGATCAAACCATTCAGAGGAGACGGGCTGAGTTGTGCTCCAAGGCACTACAAAATCCAACTAGACTCCCGGTCACTTTGATGCCTCCTTCACCTCCATCACAGACAGCTGAGCAGGCATCACTAGTGCACCCGGTATAGGCACCTCCACCACTTTCAATGAACATATTCATGGCGGTCGGGTTGAGAACTATTTTGAAAGAGAAGAGGTTGTCTACTTATGAGCTAGTGGACAGGTATCCAGCTGTGTGGGCCACCATTCGGTTCAACAGATTTGAGAGATTCACAAAGCCCCGAGGCTCTTATATACCTTCTTGGGTCCGAGAATTCTACCCAGAGTATAGGAAGTTGGTCCCGAAAGGAAAGAGGAAATCCAGCTCATTTGCACCTGCTGATCATGTGCTTGTGCGATGTAAAAAGGTATAATTCAGAAGTTGGGATGTGATACATTTCTTGGCAGACAAGATTCACAAGAAGACCCTAGACAACCTTAAGGGGTGGTTGAATCCTTTGATTATGATATTACACCCCTGTGGATCGAGTCAGGGGTCCAAATTGAGGAGAAGGACCTTAATATACATGTGAGGTACTGGTTCGGGTTTATTAGCAGCACCGTCATGCCGTCACAGAATGAGTCCATCATTCGGCATCCGAAGGAAGATCTGTTGGGCTCTATTATTTATCCGGATATATTAAATCTCGGGATGATAGAGAGTTGTGCCAGCAGAGTGAGACATCACTTCCATTCCCGGTGTTGATCACAGAGTTGTGCTTGCGAGCTAGAGTGCCCTTTGTCGCAAAGACTAATGTAGAAGTGACTCCCAATTCTCTTTTGACATCCGGAGAATTGAGGCTGAGTACACAAGGGATGAGGCTGAGTGGAGGAGCATCGCTAGTGGACATATCCCTGGCTATTGATATAGATATGCTGGAGGCAGACACAACTCCTTCCACTCATGACGGTGAGCCTTCAAGTACACATAGTTTATCTGCTCCTGCTACATCTGCTCTCACTACTTCTGTTGTTGCTGCTTCGTGTTCCCCGTTGACACATGCAATGTTTATAAGATGGGCCCATCTAGCCCAATCTGTTGATGTACGTGCTTCTCGGGTCGAGGCAGCTGTCCAAGGTCTGATTGAGCGGGTCATTGTTGTTGCGCTAGCCCCTATCTGAGTTGAGTTGCGAGAGCACCAGAGTTGATTACTGCACATGGCCTAGCCTTGGTCGCCCTCGTTGTGTGAGTTGAGGCATGTGAGCAGGGATGTCGCCTCTACGATGATGTTATGATGGTTGATGTTGCAAGATTGAGGTGTGATGTTTATGAGCAACATCAGAAACATTCTCCTAGACATCAACTTACGAACAAAGATCACAAATTTCAGTCATGTTAAAGAAATGGATGCATTACGCAGGACAACGAAGCTTGTGGGAGTGATCCAATATTATATATGGTGCCTGAGAAGTAACATTTAAGGAAAAATGTTTCACAAGATGAAGCACGTCAATTGTTCAATATACTAGCCTGAACTTGTTACTAGTATTGGTATGCTACAGTTGTCAGGTTGGAGATGTCTCTAATCCTTTTGGTTCAAATGTCGATGATATGGTAGTGGTCTCTTAACAATATAAGACAAGAGATAATTTGTCCTTCTATATATCAAATAGTGCATTACATCCACAACTTCAGAACAACTAACTATCTTACTAAGTTTAATGAGATGAGATTTACAAAATACACAAACAAGTAACGGCCAAACCATTAGATTACTACAACAGAGTTTCTCAATAATATAATATCTAAAGACTGTGCATTTCTATAGTTATCTTTGTTGATGTGAATAGAAAAACTAAAGATGGACACATGGGACAATATTTTTTACTTAGGAACTATTGTTTGATATTGCTTATTGACACCTTATGAGATAACCAATAAAAATTCAAGAGTCGTCTTATCGAGCCAAACTAAAATATGAATGAAACAGTACAATAATGATATAGTAAGTGTTTCAATATTTGACTAAAGAATGGAAAATGATAACTTTGTATAGAGATCTCATGAAACAAAAATGGTGAATTTATACAGATAAAAATAGAGGAAAACTAAAAGAAATTATAAAAATTTAAATTAAATATTTAAAGGTTATGAATATGAAAGACATAAGAGTTATGACTATTAAGAGTAATGATTGAATAGGAAATTAGATATGAGTTATAACGATAAATATATTTCTTTTAAATAAACAAGGAAAATAATAAATAAGGAGAAAAGGATTAGTTCAAATCCTATTAATGTAGTATCTCAAAGGACCATTTTTCTTATTTATGTTCATCCAAATTTATAAAAAACAATATTCTTTCTCATGTGCTTTCAACTTCTAATTCCTTTGACTTAATCAGCCAAACATTAAGAGTATGGATTTCAAATCGAGTACATAAGGAAAAGTAATGACAAATAGTTAATTACATTTTTAAAGTGATCATTATTTATTATTAATAATTTAGTTACATTTTTGTACAATTAGCAAGATAAATTTGGTGTATGCTAATAAAATCATAACATATGATGTCTCAAATTTTAAAACTCTTTGGGTGTTAAAGAAAAATTTAATGTGTATCATTTAAATACCGAATAAAGTGTGTGTATACATTATACATAGAGATATAAAATGTCTTTCAAATTAAGTTTAGTTATGATTACTCATGTTAATATAAAAATAATTTTTTTAATAAAAAATAAAATAATTAATAAAATTTTAAAGGACATTTTTGTAATTCAACTTTTGACTTAGACTCTTCTCACTTTTAGTAATATACTAGTTTCTGAACACATGCTTTGCACGTGTATCCCATATCAATCAATATAATATTTTTGAAATTACATGAATAAAAGTTTAATCTATTTATATTATATACTCATAGAATGTTGTGATAAAAGGATATATATGCATTGTGAAAGGCAACAAAAATTATAATACCTTGTAAAAACATGTAATCATTGAGTGATAAACTCATGCTCATATCAAGTAAATCTAGTGTGAATTTGCAATATTACATCAAAATATACAAAAAGCTAAGGAATACGAAAAAGTCACCAAAATAACTGATATGGTGTCAAAAGGAATAACAAAATTAGTTGTGTACATCATAAATCAATTGAAAAGAAGAAGAAGAAGAAGACATACCAACAAAAGAAAGAATTTTGACAATTTTGTTTCTTTCTTGTATTCTCAAAAATTGTGCGACATTCTGAGTTTTTACAACCATATTGCTACAATGCAATTAAATTGGAAGCACAAAAGGTAGAACAAATTTCAAAAATATCAAATACATTAAGTAGTATTTTCATAAGAGTAGACAAAAAGATTTAGCTACATTATTATAATATGTTACTCCATAAAGTACTTATTTATATTTGTTTTGATAAGTTATTCTTCAAGAATTTCAATAAGAGTAGATGAAAAGACTTTTCTACAATATTATTTATTCATTGCATTATAAAGTACCATTTACTTTCTTGTATGTTTTTATCTTGAAGATTTAAGTCCAAGAACAAGATTTATTACTTAGTTCTTGAGCAATAAAAACTAAAAATGCAAATTAAAAAAGGTTTGTTTGGAAATCATAAATTTTGTACTCCATTGAACCAATAATATTTTGGTATAACCATTTAGATATACTCATAAAAAATTGATGACTTTTGTACTCCTAATTCTAACTTTTTAACTTAATGATTCTTTTTACTCACCCTTTAATGTAACTTAACTACAATAACAAATTAGATATTTAATTAAAAATTAATTGAATGAAGTCAAAAAATCATTACACATTCATGTATTTCAAATGATAGCATTTAATATTTAAATAATTATATGTTTTATAATATTTTACTTTATGAGGGGTAAAAAACGTAATTCAATTTTGAAGTTGAGAACTTTCCACTTTTAATATATATATATATAATATATATAAAGAGAGAGCGTGCGCGCTCCATCATGGAATGGGAATGTGTTCTTAATTCATTGGTTAACGAAAAAAATGTTACGACAACTTAATGATACTGAGAAAAGGGATACTCGTTAATGTAACATTTTATGTGGTAAGGGGAAATTATTTCGTTAACACTTTAGACATTACTATTATTTATTAAATTGATTTAGTTCACAAATGTTATAAATTATTTATTTTTGATAATATTTAACTAATTATATATTCAATCATGTACGTTTCACATGTATGTCATACTAATTATATCAGTATAAAAACTTAAGAAATATTATAATAGATGTTATACGATGAGTTGCATAGAAATTAAAGTGGAAAAATACAAGCTTATATATTGCCATAATGGTATCAAAAGAATCTCAAAAGTAATATTCGAATGACTTCAATTATATAATTCTTATAATATGTCAAGTGTCAATCTGAGAAGTAATCTTTTTTTTTAATATGTCACAACACAAAATTTAATTATTGGCAGCATGGTTGTAAAAAATTTCATGGCTTCCAATTTTTGCCTTATTTCTAAGATATTGTAGCCTCCATATTTTTACACTCATATACATATAAAGAAGTTGCAGAATGAGAGTAGTATTTTGTAAAAAATGTATAGAAATTTGATCAACATATGTCTTCCTTAGGATAGCTAGTAGATCATTATCAGCTATGTGGTGAATACCTACACAAAAATAGTAACTATTTGTGGTAGAATTAATAATTATTGAATTATTTAATTGATGAGTATGAATCATAATTATAAGTTGTTTATAATATCACATAAGTTGTTTATATATATGATTGTATCACATATAACATTTACAGTAAATTTAGCGAATAATAATAGTACAAAGTATTTTCTGATAACTATAAAGAAATTACAAAAAAAACTCTTACCTCATAACCATCTGCAAATTTGACAAAAAAGAATATCACGCGCGCATATATATATATATATATATATATATATATATATATATATAAATAATTGTACACATATAATAATTGCACTAAATTAAGAAAAGTTCGAGCCATAGATAATAATAATACAAAGTTTTTCTTGATAACTACAGAAAAAAAAAATACAAAGAAATGAAAAACCAAGTACAAAGCCCTTACCTGATAACTACAAACAATTACAATGAAAAAATATGGAAAAATTACAGAAATCCACCTTTTAGTTTACTTATTACCATTATTCTCTATAAGTTTTACAAATTTCCAAAATCCCTCATTTTCGCGCATCAGATAAGTGTATCTCGCGCATCAGATTAATGTATCAGCACTATATTATTGTATTTCGCGCACTTATATTATTGTATCTCGCGCATCAGATTAGTGTATCATGTATTAAATGTAGATCAGATTAGTGTATCATGTATACAATGTAATGTATTTTACTTAACAATTAATGTATCTCGCGCATGAGATTAATGTATCAGCGCTTATATTATTGTATCTATTTTGAGGAATTTCTGTAATTATAAACTTTTAAGGGATAAATTATAATTTTATCTAAAAAGTATGTGATTTCTGTAATTTGCCCAAATATATTGAATGCCTAGGCCCACATATTCATTTTTTCACATACATAATATATATTGTTTTCAGTATGAATGTTTTTGCCTTTTTCAAATTCACATGCATATTGGACAAATTAGTACAAGTTAAAGAGGTATTATTGAATATATCAATTTAAGTAGAATGACCATTAACATACCTTTACCTGCAATTTTTGCAACTTTTTCGATTCTCAATAATTTAGTCATCATGACTAAATAAAATTGATGATTGATGTCTATTCATTTAATATTAAAAAAAGGAATATCACAAACCCAATAAATAATTGTATAAAAATTATAGAAATTTTATTAGTTATTAAACTATATATTTTATTAATGGTATTATTATAGTTACTTAACTTTATAGAGTTATTTTGGTATTTCAACTTTTACTTTTTTTGTTCCCACATAAAGTAATATATGATATGAGATGATCATTATTTCCAATTTTCTAGTTTGTAGCTTTAGTTACTTACATTTTTGGAATGATTGTTTTCTAGGGTTTGAAGAGTCAAAGACAGTTCTTCTCCACAGTATTTATGTGAATAAACTTCACGCGATAATCAGGTTGTTGAGTGTTGCTTGATTGTTAATTGGTTGATTTGAGGGAGATAATCCTCTACCTCTCTTGGAGAAGCTGCCCCTTTGTGGAATAGATCAACCACAACCTCCACTAAACTTTGAGCTTGAAAAGACATTCTGATTTGGTTGAGTACCTCCCTTATATCAAAGTTGTATATCATATTATTCAGAGTTAACTCATTCCATTTAGTAGATCAATGCCTATACAAAGACCAAACATCCCTTTCCCGGGAAAATTTGGATAACATCTCCATCTCCTTTCACCCACTTGACCTTGTCGGAGAAAGAATTAAATGTCTTATTGATATCATGCTTCTCTATCTTGTAATCTCCACTGATCTTGAAAAAGGCAGAACCAACCCAATTAATTAGGTCGAGTTCAAGAGTTATTTTTGGAGTTCAACAAGCTAAATTCACTTTAAATGGCATTTTAAATATCACATTATGAATAAGAACATAATTGCGCAGCATGCAATCATCAGTGTCATAAGTAGCCCAGACATGATTAACATCAAAAGATTGTTCTGTTCTATCCTTGCCAAAATTGTGGAAGTCATAACAAGAAATAGTCATTGACTTATCTTCTGGTTCTAAATCAACAAGAGCACTAAAGAAAAGCGACTTTTTGTACCATTTGAATCTGCTACTACTCGAACTTCATCTAAGAAGGAAAAAAACAAAAACAAACTACTCGTTAAGTTATCAAAAAAAATTGAGAACGGATAAAACTTTACATGATGTTGTGGCAGATTCAAAAATGTTACGTGAGCAGAAAAAGTTACCATCCTGGTGCTCCTATTGATTTAGAACAAGAACTAAGTCAATGACTTCCTCATTCTAACTTCAATAATTTTGACAAGGATAGAATGGAAACATATTTTGATGATAATCAAGTCTGGGCTGCTTATGACACTAATGATTTCATGTCACGCTATTATACTCTGATTCACAATATGCTATCTAAAAATCCTTTTGAAGTGAAATTTAGCTGGTTAAACTCCAAAAATAACTTTGAACTCTGTCCAATTAATTTGTTTGGCTCTGGCTTCCTCAAGACCAATGAAGATTTCATGATAGACAAGCATGTTATCAACTGTAGGAAGTTCAATTTTTAATTCCACAAGGTCAGATGGGTGAAAGGGGAAAGAGTATCAAAATTTTCCTAAACAAAGGATGTTGGGATTTTCACCGGCATTGGTCTTCTAAATGGAAAGAGCTAACTCCGAATAATATGATACACAATTATGATATTGTGGAAGATACTAAACCAAATAACAATATGGCTTTTCAAGCTCAAAAGTTTAGTCGAGGTTGTGGTGGATGTAATCGACAAAGTGGCAGCTTCTCCTCTAGAAGTAGAGGATTTCATCATGCTGTTTGTTGCACCGAATGTTCAAATTGATGGAATTTCTCTTATCAAGCATCTGATGATCTTGCTCAAGTTCTAGCTGCAGTAAACTTACTAAACACAAAGGATTAGGACAATACGATATGATAAATTTTATGGGTAGCTGATGAGTACGATATTTAGACTCATTTAAGGCTTTATTTTAATAGGTTTAGTGTCCTCAAATACTTAATTTATGTCACAAAATGATGCTAGGGTCTTGATTTTCAGGTATATGGATTGCAGAACAAAGCAAGGACACAGGAAAAAAGGAACAGAATAAAATGATGAAATGAAGAAAGGCAAGCATGGTGATCGCCAAGAGCACTTGGCGAATCACTGATTGGCTAAGTTGACCGCCAAAAGTTTCAGTGTGCCATCCCTGAAGGAAGAAACAAAGTCGGCGACAAAAAGGGGCAGTCGGCGAATCACCGAGCAGTTCCGCGATGCAAAGAGGGATCAGCAAAAAATTACAGAACTAGAGGGTATTGAATGTCAAGACAAAAAGGTAATAGAAGAGAGCATTGGGCGTTTCACTGAGTGGTTCGGCGAACTCGACTTACATCGCCTAATGGACCTTCGTGGCATATTTTTGGCACCTATAAATTATATTTTGAACAATTAATAGAGAAGGGAACTTATGATGAAAGAATGCTAAATTAATCTAGAACAGTTTCTTAGTAGACTTGAAGGCTTTTTTAGATTCAATTTGGAGATTTAGCAAGTGGGTTTCAAATTTTCTGCAAATTGAAGCATTGTAAATGCTTAATTACTCTTATCCAGTTGATGACTAATTGATTTGGTAGCCGTTTTTACTCTTTTATGATGATTGGCTAAAACCCCAATTATTGGGGTGTGATCATGTGATTATGGATTGAATTAGTTTATGGGTATTGTTAATTACTAGTTTAAATCCTATATTGAAGTGGGTTTAATCATTAGATATGGGTTAACTTATGAATTATAGTTGCAAATGCAGTTCTAATTTTGTGTTCTTAGCTAGCTCGAGAGAGAGGTTTTAGAACCAAAGCTTTTGATTAGTGGTTTGTAGGTATTTGGTTGATTTGAGTTCAGCTCAAGAGAGTGAATCCTAAACCCAATTTTACCCATCTTGCTCGAGAGAGAAGATGTATTAAGGTTATGGGTTGTTCTTAATTTCTATGCTTATTGATGTTCGAGAGAAATCACTTGAAGCGAAATAGTTGTTCAAGAGAAAGCTATTACAATCATAGTCTAGCATACCCACTGATAATTGGCCATTCACTAGTAGTTTCTATTACCCATATATCAAAATTTTCATGTAATCGATCACATTCCGAGAATTCCTCTCCTTATTGTTATTTCATCATTATTTGTGACTGCGTTGTAGTATATAATTTCAAACCAAAACCCCCCATTTGACATTCGTGTAACCCCTTTTGACTTGTTTGCATATTTATTTTGACAAATTCTATTCCTATAGCTGATTAGACCACATTTGTACTTCTTGATTGAATTTGAACACGTACCACTCCCTATGGGTTAAACCCCAACTCTTTTTTTGGTTGCATACTACTTAACGATTGTTTCCACCTAGAATTGGATGAGGTGTGCTTGCAACGTTAATCAGTAGCTTTGTCCGACCTTCAGTCTTATAAAGGCCTCCATAAAATTGTTGTTAATAATGGTTCAAAACTCAACATAACACATATTGGAAGAGCAAATAATTCTTTCTTTATTGGGGCATCTGAAATTATAAGTTTTTGAGTAATAATACCACGTGTTGGAATAAAACTTTGAGAGTATGTGTTAGTTGTCAAATAGGTAATGATTCTGAGATACCTTTTAAGAAATAAGATTGAGAATGAACCCTGGTTGAAAATTCATTGTGATATATGGGGACCTGCACCTATTTGGTTTGCCATGTAATTACTTGGCAAAAGGTAATTGGTAGTGTAATTACACTCTCCAATTCACAGGGGGAGGCTGTGAATTGCTGGTAATTATATGTTGTAATTACAAGTTGAATACTTTTTAATTTCTTCCTTTTATTTGTACTTTTATTTTTTCATTTTAATTCTTTTTTAATTTTAAATTCTTTTTTATTTTTATTATTCTAATATTTTCTTAAAATATACTTTTTTGTATCATACATATTTCATTTCCGTCATATTCTCAACCTTTACTACATGTGATTCCATGCAATTTTTGTATTATCTAAAAAGCCATTAGTATAATTTTGTTAGTATTCTAATTTTAAAATTAAAGTAGAATTTATTGTTGAATCAAGTTATGAACTTAATTTTTTATTTCTTTTAAATCATATTTATGTATGTTATATTGGAATTTGACATAAACGTATTATGTTAATTTTTTTGGTTTTAATTTTAGAACTTATATTATATTTTTAATTTCGTTTATTTTAGGAGAATTTACTTGATATTTTACATTTCAAAATATTTTCTTAAAGTTAGACTTGATAGATTATCTTTTTTTGTCAAATGTTTTATAATTTTATGACATTATATCTATAATATTAATCTTTTTGTTAAACATGCATTTCATGATGTTCAAAGAAATTTTAACTTTTAGTTTTTTTAATTAATTTAATTTAAATATACTAAATTGAAAAATATACATTAAATTATTATTTTATAATATTAGTTAAGAACATATGTTTATTAGTTATAATATTTTCAAAATCCATATATAGCTTAAATATTCAATTTAATATCATTTATAAAGGCCCTTATTTTAATAAGGGATAAAGGTCTGAAAAATACCCCAACTTTGGTCGGATTTGCTGTTGCGATACTAAACTTTCATGAGGACCTATTACCTCCCTAGACTATTTAATAGTATATTTTTTACCCCCTGAACTATTTAATTGTGTATTTTAAAGATATATATGTGCCCACGTGGACACATTACTATTTATAATTTTGCATTATTTTTTATGTCCACGTGGGCAAATATATATGTTTAAAATATGGTATTAAATAGTCTAGGGAGGTAATAGGTCCTCATGAAAGTTTAGTATCGTAACAGCACATTCGACCAAAATTGGGGTATTTTTTAGACCCTTATCCCTTTTAATAATTTAAATTTTAAAATTTTATTTTAAAAAATCAACATAATCTTATAATTACACTTTGGGCAACCAAAAAGTACACTTGTAATTATACTGTAGTTACACCGAACAACAAAATGTACACTTGTAAATACACCTTGACAAATAACTAGGACAACTTAATTACTAGGCTATGTAATTACTAGGCTGGTAATTACTACTCTTGTAATTAAACCAATTCTAACTACCTGGTGGCATCAAATCATACTCTAAACAAACTTTTATCAATATCAAACACATAAAGAACATCTGAAATTATTTTTATACCTGAAATTTATTTTAATTGCAAAAGATCTTTTTTCTTTTGGAGGAATACAATCATCATTCGCAATTCTTACCTTCTTATTTTTCATAGGAATGATTTCGTTAAAAAAAAATTCTTTCATATGTCAAGTTGTTGGTACAACCACTATCAATCATCCAAAAAACAGATTTTTTGGTTGAAAAAAAAAGGTTGCCACCAATAAGTGGTCTTCTTCTTCTTTAGTAGTGACTTGGGTAACTGTTTCATCTCTTTGAAATTTGCTTTTTCAAATCACAACTTCATGACCAAGTGGTTTGCAGATCTTGCACTGTACATCTGGTCTTTCCCAACATATATATGGAGGATGTCCAGTTTTACCATAGTGCTGACAAGGTGGGTAGTTTTAAAAAAAAATTACTATTGCTTTGGGTTTTGTGACTTTCTACTAATACTCCTTCAACTAAGTCATTTTGTCTCATAAGTATGCTTTATTCGTGTGCCTGCAAATAACTTAATAATTCTACCAAGGTAATTTTGGACAGATCTTGTGTGATTTTCAAGGTAGTTAAACATGCTTTATATCTTTCAAGCACTGTAACAATATTTTTTCAACGATTCTTGTATCCTTAAAATTAGTGCCTAGTAATCTTATCTTGTTGACAATAGCAACACTGTGTCAGAGTATTCCTTGATTGTTTCTGACTCTTTCATACTCTGCAATTCGAAGTCCCTCATTAAGATTATTACCTTCATTCCTCGCATTCTTTCGTCTCCAACATATTCTTTCTTCAAATAATTCTAATTTTTTTTTGGTTATGTGAGAGTCATGATTTTCATGAAAATAATTGTCAAAAGAACAACAAACAATGTTGAATTGGCCTTGGACTTAGTGATTTTTCTTTTCCTTGTAACTCTTGATTTGGGCCATGGTGGGATTATTTGGCAGCAGATTAATTTCATAATCCTCTTCAACAGCTTCTCAAAGGTCAAGAGTCTCTATGTAGGTTTCCATTCTTACAACCCATGGTTGATAATTTTCACAATAAAAAATAGAGGGAGCCATTAGTGAAACACTATTTTTGGAATCCATTTTTCTATTAAGAGGCCCCTGAAGAAGAAGTCTCTAGATACCAATTGTTGGTTTTTAATAAGAAATTAAGAAAACAACAGAGAAATATTTTGAGAGAAAAAATATTGTATTATTATCAAAGGGATTTTTTATTAATAATTCGAAGACTAACATTTATAGATAAATCTAACTAAAAATTGAAAAATATGTGACTAACTTATCAGTAAAATTAAAATAACAAATAGAAAAAACTAACTCTTAAATTCAAGTCACATAGGAATCTAATAATATAATTTAAAAACCTTAAAAGTAGCTAACTATTTTATTTCTGCAATATCCTGAGGCATATTCTCAACAATATCATTATGTGGTTTTTGTGAAGATATATTTTCTAACACTTGTTCCTAGGGTATTAAAATAGTGGGTCGAGGGTCTTACTGGGTTATATTTATATATGACTTATGTCACACTCCGAGCCTACACACTGGGCGTAGCCGGATCTCGAGAACCATTGTTGTTCAATTTGGCTCGGTGACCTCACCTTTTCAAAGCATTTTTGCAATCATCTTCACCTCTTATCAAGTTTTTTTTATTCTTTTCCATTGTAAAACTCAAATCTTTGACTTTTAACTCATTTTATTTTTAAAATCCCTTTTATTTCATCACTTCTCTTTTTCATTTCCATTTTCAAAATGTTTTCATCACAATGACTCTTTCTATCTTGTTTTATAAGGTGGGGTTCCTTGTTTTTGTAACAAACTTCAAAGTTGAGTCTCATTTCATCATTCCTTGAACTTTACTTGGCTTTTATGTATGTATGTGAAGTGACTTAGGTAGGGATTTTTGATGTATTATACACAATATCACATCTAGGGTGTACTTTGGGTTATTATAAACTTGGTATTAAGAGAACAAGGTTTTAGAAAAGGTTGTAGGATGTTTGACAAGCCACGTTGAGTAGAGTCTTGTTCATGAGTGTGAAGCATGCCACACTTATAAATAGGATTCTACAAAGCATTTAGGAAACTTCACTTCTTTTGTTACTCTTAACTCATTCCATATAGTCCATCTCTATAAAGATCCTTCGCCTAAATCTTGTCCGATTCCTTTTAAGATATGGCCCCTTGAAGAGTTTATGGGAGAAGGCATGTTGGTGAGAATATAGAGCTTGAGGTTCCTCATGTTTTGATTGACCCTTTGTCCGAACAAGTGATTCATACCTAATTCCGTGTCACTTTCCATGTATTGGCTCAAGCTATGATGGTCCAAGCAAATAGAGAAGGCATTGCTCTCGTAAACCCAAATATGGGTACATTGGTGACAAGGATAAGGGACCTCATTAGGATGAATCCACAAAGTATCATGGGTCAAAGCTGGATGAGGATCCTTAAAGTTCATTGATGAGGTGTATAAGACAGTGGGAATTATGAGATTGTCAATAGTGGAGAAGGCGGAGTTGGACACTTATCAATTTCAGGGTATTGCTCATGTTTGGTTCAACTAATGGAAGGAAGAGATGGCGGTTAATGTTGGCCATCTTGATTGTGAGAAATTCATAGTAGATTTTCTTAATTGTTTCTTTCCTCTTGAGATAAGGGAAGAAAGGGTGATTGAGTTCATTAACCTTTATCAAGGTAATATGAGTGTGAAGTAGTATTTTTTGAAGTTCACTCAATTGGCTATGTATTCTCCGACTATGGTTACCGACTCTCGTGCAAGGATGAGTAAGTTTATGTCGGGTGTGTCCGAAATAGTGTCCAAGAGGGAAAGGACCAGTGATGGTTACTTTTCTCAGTCTAGGTCCGGTGGACAAAGTCATTCTAAATTCTGGGAAAGGTTTTTGTGTCAAGCATCTTCTAATGCTCTGACTCCTAAGTTCAACAAAGATAGGATGTCTAACGCTAAACTTCAAGGAAATGGTGTAAATTGATCTTCTAAATCTACTTGCACTAGTTGTGGCAAGATATATGATGGGAAATGTTTGGCCGGTACAAATGGTTGCTTTGGTTGTGGAAAAAGTGGTCACAAGGTGAAAGATTGTCTTTTTCAATCTAGCGAAGGAAGGGGTGGAGGGACTGTAGGCAATCTTATCCTAGTATTTACGGCTCGGGTGCTCTGAATCAAAATAATTATATGTTGTTCAGATTTTACATGACCATGAGGGTTCCCCGAATGTGGTGATTGGTATGTTCAATGTCTTTAATTTTGATGTGTATGCTTTGCTTGATACGGGTTCTACCTTGACGTTTATTACTCCTTATGTGGCCATGAGATTTTGATGTTGGTCCCGAAATACTTTCTAATCCCTTTCATGCCTCTACTCATATTGCCGATTCTATTATTCGTAAAAGAGTTTATAGAAATTGTCCTATTTATGTTTCTCATAGAGTCACTAATGTTGATATTGTACATCTCTATATGTTAGATTTTGATGTTATTCTCGAGATGGATTAGCTTCATGCATGTTATGCTTCCTAGGACCCGATTGGTCATATTCTAGTGTAACACCTCAAATTCGAGAAAGGCTAGGATGAGTTCAAGAGGGCATGTCACAAGCCCAAAAATGGACCATAGGACCCCTTACAGAGTTCTAGACAGGCCATGAAGGGGACCATGACCCATTTTGTTGCTCGTGAAGATGTTTGAGAACATACCAAAAAAGGTTCCCCTCCCACGGACCCTTAGACGACCCATGATGTAGATGACGGTCCGTAAAAGTGGTTGTGAAGGGGTTAACCTCTAGCCACTGGTCGAGGACCATGTGCGTCAAATCGACCCGTGAAGCCGTCCGTGAAGGGTATTTCATCAGACTTAGAGTTTAGAGTCAACTACAAACGATCATATCTTTTAGCACAAAATGAATTAGCTACCCATGACCTATCAAATTAGAGATCTCTGAGTCCTTTTTCCAAAGCCATCGAGTTTTCCAAATTTCAAGCTCGGTGTAAAAAGTTATGCCCAAAATAGTATAGCCCTGTCTGGCAGGATTTTTTGACAACCCGTTTGACGGGCCATGGTGATGATGACCACCCGTTTTGGGATTCCAGTGACCTAATTCGGCAGATTTAAGTCGGGGGTTGTTGGGTCTTTTCGTAGTTGTTTTAAATCAATGGTGTGTCGTATTTCCTTCTACCCAAAACTTATATAATGATTTTAAACCGCCAAATCACCCAAAAGCAATTCATTCTCTTAAATTCTCAAAAGAAGATCAAGCTCCTCCTCTCAAATATTTCTCTCTCAAGAAGTTAGAGACTAAAGCCAGGGTTTCAAGATCAAACCTCCAAATCCTTCATTGTTTCCAAGATTTTGGCATCAAGGTATGATAGTATTCACCTATGGAGTTCTTTCCTCCATAGGGTCCCTAAATTCTCCAATTTTGTAAATTTAGATTCCCCAATCAAGTTAGGGTTTCCTTCAATTGTCATGAGTTCTTTACAATGTTCGTTCAATTGATTGTTTTATGTATTTTTATACATGAATTGAATAATTTCTTGTTTTTAAGATGAATCCCCATGAACCCATGCATAACCCATGTTTTCTAAGCTATAATGATATAATGTGGGTCTTAAACCATGAAAAATCAATTTAGGAAAATATGCATGTCAACTCTTTATGAAATAGATGTAAATGAATTTGAAGATGCTTTGACTTAAAAAACATGATGAAGATTATGAATATTTAAAAGACTGCATGTTACTTAAAGTATGTTTATGACTCAAGTAAGCTTATAGATGAGAGTGTATGTATGTTCTATTAAGGTTGACCACATAACATGAATGACATTAAATTTTGCCCGCAATGCTTCTCGGACTATTTTTCTAAATTAGGTCTTGATGAGTATGGTATCCGGATATACCTTCAATGATTATAGACCACGATTTCAAAACTGTTTCCATTAGGATTAGGAAATTTCTAGCATGAAGTGAATGAAAATGGGCCTTAAAAGCTACTATGAAAAGATCATCAATGGTAACACCACGGAAACTAGTAGGCTAAACTAGAGCTAAACGTGAGGGTTAGAGCCATGGAAGTGGGAAAGGGCTAAGGGAGAGGACTAGGGTAGTCCACTCTACCCTAGACACTGCCCAAGCAACCACGACCACCACCATGGCTCGTGGTGAAAACCACTTACCTTGGTGTGGCTCGTGGTAGGCTAGGCAGTAGCCTCCCCAAAACAACCCAAAATATCCCCATCTTCACGTATCACTTCATGACTCATGGTGAAGACCACCACACATGGGAAGCTTCGTGGAGGGGAGTTGATGGTGTAAGGATTGAGGTGGAGGTGGCTTAGCCACTACCTCAATGCCCACGAGAGGGACCACGGCTCGTGGAGCCCTCCGTGATGATGCCTTTGATTTTAGGGGCATTGGGAGGGGCTGAACAGCCAATTATTCAAGGTCCAAGAAGGGGACCACAGTTCGTGGTAAAGACCACGGCTCATGAGGCCTCACATGGCCCCTAGGCAGGTCACTTTAAGTGAGGGTTAATTGGTTAATTCTGGTTTTAATCCATCTAAACCTAGATGATTTTTCCCATGTATAGGACCACTATATAAGCCTTTTTAACTCTAAAACTCACCCAATTAAGTTATATTTTCCAAAACCCATAAGAAATCCCCAAAGTTCATCCTCTCAAAATATTTCTCTCCCTAGAAACTTGAGGAAGAAGAAGAAAAAGGATATTCACGCTAAGGTCAAAGAGCAAACTTTTACACATAATTTGTTTGGGCTGTGTTGTTAAGTTATGGTAGTTTTCATTCATAGATAGCTTTCATCCATGGAGTCCTCTAAAAACCTTCAATTTCAACAAATAGAAATCCCCAATTGTTAGGGTTTAATTCAAAAGTCATGGGTTCCTTTCAAACTTTATTTAAATTATTGAATTGAGTTATATTAAGCATGAATTGATTATTTCCTATGATTTTTATGATTTATCCCCAAGAACCCATGTAATTCCCATATTTCTCAAACTTGATGATTTGATGTGGGTCTTTGTTGATGAAAGAGGAATTTTATGAATTAATGCCTGAGGTGATAGAATCACATGATTTATAATGAAATCCATTTATAATTCTTAAATTATAGATGTGATGATTGAATGAAAGTGTTGAACCTCAAGGAGGTAAAGTATGAGATTATGCATTTCCTATGAAATCTATGCAATTGTCTTAATGATGATTTGAGAGTAAAGTGCCAATGTTGTTGTTGTGTTGTTGAAAGGACATTATCATAAAATACATTGTGCATTGAAGTGAATAGTTTTCTCACATAATGAAGATTCTAAGATTAAAAGGCTTTCTGACCTAATTGAATCTAAAAGCAAGTAACCATGGATGGTGAAAGGTTTTCTCACGCATGATCTAAAGAGTTATCTTAATGATGTAACTTGAATCGGTAGGCCAAGGGGACCCTTTAATGAGTAACTAAAAAGAGCTATTATAATGATCTATCTTGTATCGGTAGGCCAAGGGCCCCTTTTCATGAGTAATGGAGTTAAGTCAAGACTTAATACCTACTCCGTGGGAATTTAATTCTTAGCACCGAGTGGATATTGTATTGAGATGACAGCTCTCCCATAGAAAAGTCGAGTTTCTAGAAGCAATTTCTTGAAATGGAAGCTCCTCTGTAGAAAGGTAGGGTTTCTAGTAACAATCTCCTTATCCGATAAACTACGTGCACTTGTAGGATATTTAGCTAGACTATCCACCTAAGCTAAGAGTTACATGTTCTACCTTAGGCAAGTAGACTAACCTTTTCGGTGTGGGAGTCATCAAATTCCATATTAAAGCTCACATGGTCTCATGTCGGTTAAGGCTTATTTCCCACAATAACACGAAGTTGATATTGAACTAAGCATGCTTAAAGAAGTATCTCGTAGTGTTCAAATATTCTAAAGATGATGTTATGACTAATGTTTTCCAACTATCCCTATGATGATGTTTAAGCTTGGTAATTGGATGCTTTTAAATGAAATGTCCCTTTTAGCATGTATTAAATGTTTTTATGCATGGCTATCATATTTGTGAATTTTTGTACTAAAGTCTACTTTTGCCTACATTTTTTCCCAAGTGTAGGGTCTGGCACTCGAGGTGATCATTCTTGTGGCTAGAGCTTGGATTTGATTGTTTTCTCGAGCTTGGTGAGTCCTCATGGTTCGAGGATGAATTTATTATGTTTAGTTTATTTCATATACTTTCACTTTTGAAGATGTTGCATGGGATAGGCCCTATTTCATCCAATATTGTAATAGATGGATGTTATGAGACAAGGTGTCTAGACTTCCACTTTCTTTTATGAAAAACTTTTTGAAACTTGACATGTGTTTTACTCTTATTGTTCTATTGCTTATGTTATGAGGACTAAGTGGCATGTATGGAGTCCTTTGGGGTTCTATACGCCATGTTACATCTATGGGGTACCCTTGGGTGTTGACAAACTTAGTATCGGAGCACAAGGTTTAGAATGATCCTAGGATGATGTCTCATAAGCCACGTCTAGTAGAGTCTTGTTCATGAGTGTGAAGCGTGCCACATTTATGAATGAGAAGCTATAAGATGTTTAGGAAATTCCATTTCTTTTCATTAGTCTTAAGTCATGCAATAGAGTTTAACTCTATAAAGACTTTCTCCTAATCCTTACCCGTTGGTCTACATGATATGACTACTCGAAGGGCTTTCTCTAGAATGAATGAGGAAGACAATGTGAATCAAGGAGCTCCTTCTCAAGCTTCTAAAGCTCTGGTTGATCCTTTGGATGAGAATGTAACAAATGCCGGGGTTAGTTTGGCTTTTTAATGGTTGGCTCAAGCCTTGATGGAACAAGCCAATAGAGAGGTTGTAGCTGCTGTGAACCCTAATATGAATTCGGCGGCTTCAAGAGTGAGGGACTTTGCAAGGATTAACCCTCCATAATTCTATGTCTCCAAAGAAGAGGAAGATCCTCAAGAGCTTATCGATGAGGTCTATAAGGTACTTGCTATTATGTGGGTAACTTCGGTAGAGAAGGCGGAGTTGGCCGCTTATCAATTGAAAGGTGTTGCTCACGTATGGTATAACCAATGGAAGGAAGAAAAGATGGTAGAAGCGGGTCCTGTAGAGTGGGAAATGTTTAAATCTGTGTTTCTTGATAGGTTCTTTTCCTTTAAGATGAGGGAAGAAAAGGTGCAAGAGTTCATTAGCCTTCGTCAAGGAAGTATGAGTGTGAGGGATTATGCTCTAAATTTCACCCAACTATCCAAAGTACGCTCCAACTATGGTGGCAGACTCAAGGGCAAAGATGAGTAAGTTTGTGACGGGAGTATCATACATGGTAGAAAAAGAACGCCCAACGGCAATGCTCATTCATAATATGGATATCTCACGTCTTATTATGCATGCCCAACAAATTGAGGAAGCAAAACTCAAGGAAAAGAATAAGGAGGTAAAGAGGGCTAGAACAGGTGATGGGAACTTCTCTGACACAAGGTCCGATGGACAAAGCTGAACTAGGTTTAGACAAAGGTTTTCCTATCAAGGTTCATATAATGATCCTTCTAAGTTCAACCGAGATAAGGTGTCTAACCCTAACCCTCAAAGAGGTAATGGTAGTGGATCTTCATTGCCTAAGTCTAAATGCACGAAGTGTTGAAGAAGGCACGAGGGTAGGTGTCTAGCCGACATAGATGGTTGTGGTAAGAGTGGTCATCAAATCAGGATTTGCCCTATGCTTACGGCTAAAGGAAGATGTCATAATCCAGGGGTACACCCTAGATGTGACACGGCGTACTCAACCCCGAAGGGGTCTCATACAAGCCTCTTAGCATATCATAACATAAAGCAATAGAAATGATGCGGAAATTTTAAAACTTTTTCCATACAATCGAAGTCTTTATAAAAGAAAGCGGAAGTCTACAAAACTGTCTCAAACCATCTAATACAACTTTGAATAAAACTTTGGGACGCAGCCCATACGAAAGTCTAAAACATAAAAAGAAAGACATAAAGGAAAGGTTATTACATCCTCGATGCTATGAGGACTCACCAAATCTTCAAATCCTTTGCTCTTCTAGAAACCTATCCACAAGAAATGAACTCAAGATCGCCGGACCCCGCATTTGATAAGAATATAGGCAAGAGTATGTGTTAGTACAAAATGTACTAAATATGTTAGCGAGCATAACATCATAAGAGCATAACATAAGCCTTAGCCAACATAAGTCATAAGCCATAAGCATAAGAGATAATAACATAGGCATAGGCATAATCTCCAACATAAACATAATATGAGCATAAGTGAAAATAAGGTATAATACAATAGCATAGGAGATACCACATAGTCATAACATGGTCACTACTTAGACTATCATATCATAAGAGAACTATCTCATACGTAACATCAAAGCATACTTGTGCAATGTATGAATAAGACCCCATAGTCCCATTCATAGTAAGTATCACTCTTAGGTCATCATAGTCATACTTAGCATCCTTTGGTCTCATTCTAAGCTTACTTCTAATAGACAATAGACTCTTCACCTTTAGTCAAATATATCATGGGAGGAAACTATAGAAACAATCCAAGCTAAGCATACGTCATATAAGAGAACACTTCATACGTAGTTTCAAGTCATACTTGTGCAATGCATGGATAAGACCCCATAATCCTATCCATTCTAAGTACCACTTTAGGTCATCATACATACTCATAGGTTGGGGACTAGTCCCTCTATTTACTTATTGCCATTATTCACTTAAGTTACTTTTCTAGTTAGTACAAGACAAGTCATTACACATGAATGATTTCTATTTATCAATTCAAGGCTACCAAGGAATAGCACCCTACTAGGCTAGACCAAGCTACCATGGAATACATAGTAGCATACAAGTCCAAGCTACTACTATTAAAACCAAGCTAATAATATTGCTAACATAGCCTCATTATGCTAAATAAAACTACCATGGAAAGCATACTATCAGGCAAGTCCAAGCTATACAAGGAAGGGTACAAGTGTTCCAACCTAGCTACCATGCAAGCATTCCATGATGCTAGTACAAGCTACCCTTAGGAGAGTATGTGCCCTCAATCCTAAGCTACCATGAGATGATCATGTCCTAACAAAGTCATTCTACCATGAAGGCATTCTATAATGCTTAGTCCAAGCTACCCTTAGGAAAGTATGATTCCTCAATCCTAGGCTACCATGAGACCTACTAACTCAAGCTACCATGAAAACATTCTATAATGCTAGTTCAAGCTATCCTTAGGAGAGTATGATTCCTCAATCCTAGGCTACCATGAAATGGTTTTGTCTTACCAAGTCAAGCTATACATGAAGGGATCTTATGTCACAACTTCAAGCTATTCTATTCTAACATGCTTTGATTAATTATAGGTTAGGAAACCTTTCAACCTAGAATCATTCTATGTGAGAAGACCTTTCATATTCTACATACACGCATTTATATGTTTACAAGGTAGGTCATGTGTGTATAGGCTTTCCATGACAAATCTATCTATCATTCTCATATAGACTCTGAAAGACCTTTTTATTCATAACTCATCATATTAGCTTTACTCTGAAAGCCCTAGTTATTAACATTCATTATTACATGCCTTACTCTCAAATATTTACTTCTTACAATCATTATACATATCTAGATCACAAGACATACTAGTCACATGCTCCATTCTTAAGCAATTCTAATCATATTTATTCATAAAGACTCAATCTCAATCATTACTATTCATGATCCATCATCTACACCTAAGTTTAATTCAATTCATGTCTACGTGTTTCTATTCTTAAACAATTACTATACATATCATCAATTCTAGAAGATCATCTATGAATCCTCAATTTCCCTTCACAAGGCATAAACCCACATTATTCAATTTCATCAATTATACTAGGGTTAACCATGGAAAACATGTAATTTCATCATAATATCATAATTCACTAATAATTCAACCATAAAGAATCAATATCCACTCAATTGGATTCATACTCAACATAACCCACAAAATTGGAAGGAACCCTAACTTGAATTAGAGATTTCATCTTCACAATTGGGGGAATTCTAGGGGACTCCATAGATGGAAGAATCTATTGTTGAATAAGCTTACATACCTTGGATATAAAGCCTTACAAATATTGCAACAATGGTTACTTGACTTTTCCTAGCCTGGTCTTCCTCTTGTTCTTCTTCACTTTTTAGAGAGAGAATTTATTTGAGGGAATTGGGTTCATTTTGGTGAATTGAAATAATGACTAGGATAAATTTATTTTAGGGGTCTATTAGCTTTATATAGGTGGCATAATCTAATATAAAATGACACCACTTAATCCTCAATTAATTCTAGAATGTTCCCTTAACCAAACACTTAACCGACTTAAGCCCCTCAGTGCCTCAACCCCTGAGATCATGCCCACAGGCTGTGGGTCCACCCATGGTCTATGCTGCTCAACCGTGGATGAAATTCTTGAAGTGAATTTTTGGATCCTTGACCCACGAGGCCATCCATGAGGCGTGGACCCCCTTACGCGGCGTGGGTCCCATCTCGAGTACTACCTTAGGGCAGATTCTAGGCAGATTTTTGGGTGGTTCTAGGACCCTTGGTTGGTCCTTGGGGAGTCATACCTTGATGTTTTAACCCCTAATCTTTTATTCTAAGTACAGGAATTCAAATCTACGACTCTAACCCTCATTTCAAGCTTTAGTTGATCTACTAAACTGCGGGGTGTTACAATATCTCCCCCTTGGGAACGTTCGTCCTCAAATGACGATTATTAACACCTCTTAAAGGAAACTAATCTAGACTTGCTACCCATCATGCATGCAACTCATCTAAATGCACACAACCAAGGAGGAAAACATTAACTCCAAGCTAAACATACTCAATGCAACACAAGGGAGTAGGAACTACATCTGGCAACCCAAACATGCATGAAATTTCATAACTCCATATTTAGAGGAGAAACTACCTTCTCCAAACTAAAATCATGCTCAACACCATCTCATCGAGCTCATATGCAATTTACTCACAAAAGCACACTAAAGCATGTTCAATAATTCATCTCATGAAGCATGAAGGCAACTTTTACACAACGCACAACATAATGAGGACAACCAATCATAAAAGCTCCTTTTGTTTCTTACTAAAACATAATTTTCTCAAGAACATGAACATAAAGAAATCATGGCAACATATAACACATAATGATCTTACCATCAAGGCACACCATCTCCCCCTTGGGAGCAAGCCCCAACGGATTTCTAACACCATCTCTTTTAATTCTACTAAGTTTGTATCCATACCGTAAATCAATCTTAAAAAGTTAACTATCTCTTTGAAATCGGTCAACACTTACACCTTTATTCCTCACCCTTACTAGGTGGCACATGTAATCAACACATCACAAAAATAAATCTAAATTCTAACAAACATCAACAATCAATTAAGAAGCTACTAACATACCGGAATTCACAATTGGAGGTCACTCTTGATCATCTTTAGCTTGGAGAGCATAAAACCTATTCTTCTTTAAGGCATCCCCATCCAAACCACTAGGAGCAACTTGATTGGCCCCTCTTCTCATAGCTTTTGACTTTGGACAACACTTCAACTTGTGGAAACTCTCACCACAACTAAAGCAACCTTCTATACTGTCCAAACATCTACCCTCATGTCTCTTTCCATACCTAGCACAAGTTGACCATAAAGACTCATTACAAATTCCGAGTGGCTTAGGGTTAGACACCCTCACTTCCTTATACTTAGGAGTACTAAAAGAACCTTGTCCGGAAAACCTTTGTCGATTCCTAGAGTGACCATGTCCATCAGACCCATCATGACAGGACTTATCATTATCCATCCTAGACCTCTTTTTCTCTCAAGATTTCTCTTCTTTGAGTTTATCTTCGTCTATTTGTTGGTCATAAACCATGAGACGTGAGATATCCATATCACCAACAAGCATTGTCGTACGTAATTCTTTTGCTACTATGTCAAACACACCCGTCAAAAACCTACTCATCATATCCCTCAGATACGACACCATAGATTGAGCATACTTGGATAGTTGGGTAAATTTCAAGGAATACTCCTTAACACTCATGCTACCTTACTTAAGGTTAATCAACTTTTCCACCTTAGCTTCCCTCAACACTCGGGGAAAGAACCTACCAAGAAACGCTAGTTTGAACACTTCCCAATCTATTGGACCCGCTTCTACCGGCCTAGCATCTTTCCATTGTTCATACCATACTTGAGCAACACCTTTCAATTGATAAGCGGCTAACTCTGCTTTCTCTACCGAAGTCACCACCATGATAACAAGCACCTTATAAACCTCATCTATAAACTCTTTAGGATACTCTTCCACCTTGGAGCTATAAAAATCCGAACGGTTCGTCCTCAAAAAATCCCCCACCCTAGAATAAGCCATACCCACTATTGGATTCACCGGAGCTACCACCTCTCAATTCACTTGTGCTGGCTTGAGCCAATATTTGGATTACCGACCTAAACTCCGCATTCGTAACATTCTCATCTAGAGGGTTAGTTGGAGCTTGTGAATGAGCTTGGGGAGAAACCTCTTGGCCCTCATTGTTATTCCTCCTAGCATTAGCCCTTGTGGTCCTCATATCCTGAAAACCATAGGGCACGAATTAGGAGAAGGACCTACTAAAGTTAAACTCTTAGGCAAGACTTAGAGAATAAAGAAGTGAGATTTCTTAATCATCTAGTACCTTCCTATTCATAAATGTGGCGCGCTTCACACTTATGAACAAGATTCTACTAGCCATGGTTTTGAGACAATCCTAGAATTATTTTAAACCTCCTGCTCTGATACCAAGTTTGTCATGACCCAGGGTTACACCCTAGATGTGACAAGGCGTACTCAACCCCGAAGGGGTCTCATACAATCCCTTTAGAATATCATAAAATAAAGCAATAGAAATTATGTGGAAATTTTAAAACGTTTTCCATACAATCGAAGTCTTTATAAAAGCGAGCGGAAGTCTACAAAACATTGTCTCAAACCATCTAATACAAATTTGAATAAAACTTTGCGACGAAGCCCATACGAAAGTCTAAAGCATAAAAAGAAAGGTTATCACATCCTTGATGCTATGAAGACTCATAAAATCTTCAACTCCTTTGTTTTTTCTAGAAACCTATCCACAAGAAATGAACTCAAGATCGTTGGACCCTATATTTGGTAAGAATGTAGGCAAGAGTATGTGTTAGTACAAAATGTACTAAATATGTTAGCTAGCATAACATCATAAGAGCATAACATAAGTGTTATCTAACATAATACATAAGCCATAAGCATAAGATATAATAGCATAGGCATAGGCATAATCTCCAACATAGACATAATATGAGCATAAGTCAACATAAGGCATAATCCAATAGCATATGAGATACCACATAGTTATAACATGGTCACTATATAGACCTATTTATCTCATAAGTAACCTGAAAGCATACTTGTGCAATGTATGAATAAGACCCCATAATCACATTCACACTAAGTATCACTCTTAGGTCATCATAGTCATCCTTACCATCCTTTGGTCTCATTCTTAGCTTACTTCTCATAGACAAGGGACTCTTCACCTTTATCCAAACATATTATGGGAGAAAACTATAGCAACAATCCAAGCTAAGAATACGTCATATAAGAGAACACTTCATAAGTAGCTTCAAGTCATACTTGTGCAATGCATGGATAAGACCCCATAATCCTACCCATGCTAAGTACAACTTTAGGCCATCATACATACTCATAGGTTGGGGACTAGTCCCTCACATTACTATTTTCCATTATTCACTTAAGGTACTTTTTTTCTATTTAGTACAAGGCAAGTCATTACACACGAATGATTTCTATTTATTGATTCAAGGATACCAAGGAATAGCACCTTACTAGGCTAGACCAAGATACCATCGAATACATACTAGCATGCTAGTCCAAGCTATTACTATTAAAACCAAGCTAATCATCTTGCTAAGATAGCCACATTATGCTAAATCAAACTACCATGGAAAGCATACTATCATGCAAGTCCAAGCTATATAAGGAAGGGTACTAGTGTTCCAACCTAGGTACCGTGCAAGCATTTGATGATGCTAGTACAAGCTACCCTTAGTACAGTATGTGTCCTCAATCCTAAGCAACCATTAAATGATCTCGGCCTAACCAAGTCATGCTACCATGAAGGCATACTATAATTCTTAGTTCAAGCTACCCTTAGGAGAGTATGATTTATCTATCCTAGGCTACCATGAGACCTACTAACTCAAGATACCATGAAAGCATTCTATAATGCTAGTTCAAGCAATCTTTAGGAGAGTATGATTCCTCAATCCTAGGCTACCATGAAATGGTCTTGTCTTACCATGTCACGCTATACATGAAGGGATCTTATGCCACAACTTTAAGCTACTTTAGTCTAACATGCTTTGATTCATTATAGGTGAGTAATCCTTTCAACCTAGTGTCATTCTATGTGAGAAGACCTTTCACAATCTACATACATGCATTCATATGTTGACAATGTAGGTCATGTGGGTATAGGCCTTCTACAACAACTCTATCTATCATCTCATATAGACTATACTCTCAAAGCCCTTTTATTCATAACTCATCATATTAGCTTTACTCTCAAAACCCTAGTGATCAACATTCATGATTACAAGCCTTAATCTCAAAGCTTTACTTCTTAAAATCATCATACATATCTAGATCACAAGACATACTAGTCAAATGCTTCATTCTTAAGCAATTCTAATCATATTTCATCATAAATACTCAATATTAATCATCACTAGTCATGATCCCTCATCTACACCTTATTCTAAATAAATTCATGTCTACATACTTCTATTCTTGAACAATTACTATACAGATCATCAATTCTAGAAGATCATATATTTATCCTCAATTTCCCCTCACAAGGCATAAAACCACATTATTCAATTTCATCAATTAGACTAGGGTGAACCATGGAAAATATGTAATTTCCCCTCAACCCACGAGACCACACCCACGGGCCATGGGTCCACCCACGTTACGTGTTGTTCAACCATGGATGAGATTCTGCAAGTGAACTTTGAAGGCCCTTGACCCACGAGGCGTGGACACCACTACGGGATGTGGGTCCCCTCGTGGGTACTGCCTTGGGGCAGATTCTAGGCAGATTTTTGGGTAGTTCTAGGGTCCTCTCCAAAGACCCTTGGTTGATCCTTGGGGAGTCTTACCTTGACGTTTTAACCACTAAACCTTTATTCTAAGTATGGGAAGTCACATCTATGACTCTAACCCTCACATCAAGCTTTAGTTGACCTACTAAACTATAGGGTGTTACAAAAGAGAGGGCAAGAAAGCTCCTCCTAGTGGTTCAAATTCCAATGCTCCCAAGAAGAACTGTCTCTATGCTCTCCAAAATTAAGGTGAACAAAAGAATTCTCCGGACGTGGTCACTGATATGTTAAATTTTTTCCATATAGATGTGTATGCTTGTTAGACCCCGGTGGTACCTTGTCTTTATTGACGCCATATGTGGTAATGAGATTTGATGTGCTCCCTGATGTGTTGTTAGAACCTTTTTATGTCTCTACTCCTGTTTGAGATTCTGTAGTGGCTAAGAGGGTCTATAAAAGAT
This sequence comes from Solanum chiquidenum, assembly GCA_029582725.1. NCBI lineage: Eukaryota > Viridiplantae > Streptophyta > Magnoliopsida > Solanales > Solanaceae > Solanum > Solanum chiquidenum. The sequence continues at coordinate 7,121 of JAJOOS010001373.1, read as the reverse complement.
ATCACGTTTCTCTATCCCATAGAGTTACTCTTGTTGATTTGGTACGGCTTGACATGTTAGATTTTGATGTTACTCTTGGTATGGATTGGTTGCATTCTTGTTATGCTTCAGTTGATTGTAGAACTCATGTAGTCAAGTTCCAGTTCCCGAATAAGCCTATCCTTGAGTGGAAGAGGGGAAATTATATGCCTAAGGGTCAGTTCATCTCATTTCTTAAAGCTAGAAAGATGATCTCTAAGGGTTGTATTTACCATCTTGTTAGGGTGAGGGATGTAAATTCTGAAACCCCTACCATTGAGTTTGTCTTAGTTGTAAATGAATTTTTGGATGTTTTGACCATAGAAGGTTTGTTGAGGGATTCTCTTCCATTGCCTCTGCGATGATGACTTTGACTAAAAAAAAGGCTAAGTTTATTTGGTCGAAAGCTTGAAAGAAAAGTTTCCAAGAGTTAAATGATAGACTTACTTCCGCTCCGGTGTTGACATTACCGAAAGGTACGGATGGCTTTGTGGTATAATATGATGCCTCTAGAGGTTGGTTGAGATGTGTGCTTATGCAAAATGGTAAGATGATTGCCTATGCTTCAAGGCAACTTAAAGTCCATGAGAAGAATTATCCTACCCATGACCTTGAGTTAGCGGCGGTTGTTTTTGCCTTAAAGATTTGGAGGCATTATCTATATGGGGTTCATGTTTATGTGTTTGCCGATCACAAGAGTTTACAATATGTGTTTAGTCAAAAGGATTTGAATCTTCTCCAAAGGAGGTGTCTTGAACTATTGAAACATTATGACATGAGTGTTCTTTATCACCCGGCAAGGCCAATGTGGTAGCGCATGCTCTTAGTAGGTGGTCTATGGGTAGTCTGGCACATATTGAAGAAAATAAGAAAGAGTTAGTTCAAAATGTTCATAGGTTGGCCCGATTAAGTGTTCAATTAGTGGACTCCACCAAGGGTGGTGTCATGGTTGACAATGGTTCCGAATCGTCTTTTGTGACATGTGAAAGCTAAGCAAGAGCTTGGTCCAATTTTAGTTGACTTTAATAGAAGTGGTGCTTAAGGAATTAGTTGAGTCTTTCTCCCAAGGGGGAGATGGTATGCTTGGATAACAAGGTTTTTGAGTGTCTCTAATGTTCATGATTTGATCCACTTGGAAATTTTGACTATGAAGGGTGTTATGAGATTGGTAAGGAAGGGAAACTTACTCCCTGTTATGTAGTCCCATACCAAATTTTGAGGTGCATTGATAACGTTGCCTATGAGTTATATTTACCAAGTGAGTTTGCTTCGGTGCATCCAGTGTTTCATGTTTCTATGCTCAAAAAGTGTGTTTGAGATTCGACATCCATTATTCCCTTGGAAGGATTAGGAGTGGATGAAATTATTTCATATGATGAAGTTCCAATAGAGATTCTAGACCGGCATAAGAGGTTGAGAAAAAAGGAAATAGCTTCCATGAAGGTTTTATGGAAGAATCAACTAGTTGAGGGTGCTACTTGGGAGGCCGAGGCCGATATGAAATCCCACTATCCTCATTTTTTTCCTTCTACTCCTAAAAATGCTTGAGGTAAGTAGTTCTTCTTGAGTTTCCCTTGTTTTGGGAGTCATGTGTGTTATTTGAGTTTTTCCATGATTTCCCTATGTTATGCATGTTCTTGAGAAATTTATGTTTAGTAAGAAAATGAGTTTCTTTTTTATTATAGATGTTCCTCATGTTGTTATGCATTGACTAAGAGTTGCCTATATGCTTCATGAGATGAATTGTTGAACATGCTTTAGTTATGCTTTTTGAGAGTAAATTGCGTAAAGGGTCCATGATATTGTGTTGAGCATGCTTTTAGTTTGGAGAAGCTAATTCCTCCTATGAACATGAGAAATGTTGAGATTTCATGCGTAATGGGTTGTTAGATGTAGTTCCTACTTCCTTGTGATGCACCGAATATGTTTGAGTTGGATTTGATGTTTCCTCCTTTGAATTGTGCATTGTTTTGATGTTGCATGAGTAATGGGCTGCTAGTCTTGAGTCTTTTCTTCTGTAAAGTGTCTAGATAGTCATTCGGCGATGAATGTTCCCAAGGGGGAGATATTGTAACACCCAGTAGCTTAGAAGGTTAACTAAGGCTAAGTGAGAAGGCAACAAAAAATGGGCAAGGGGCAAGAGCCAAGAGAAAGGGGACAAGGCTTCCCCATCTTCCCAAGGCACTACCCATGAGTCTGATGGAGAAAAATATGTTTTAAACGTCAACTCAACATATCGGACTAATCAAACAATTAGAGAAAAGGTTGCAAAAAATACAGTTCGATATATGTCCCCCAGGAACCTCGTTCGGCCACTTTATTGACCAACAAAGAGGTGATGTAGCCTCAATCAAAGAACAAATCTAGCTATTGAGATATGGTAACCCTGAACCTAGGATAGCTCAATCATCTCCCACAAGTTCTACCCCATTCTTTATGTGCTCACAATGATACTCTCTGCCGGAATTGGCCTTATCATTTAGCGCGGCTAAACCACATAAAAAGTATCCTGAGTTTGACATAGCCAAGCTACTGTGGGAGAGAAAATATGCGATGGCTGCTCAAAAGTGGGCTTAAGCAGCACAAGAAGAGTCCAAATGGAAAAAGGCTACGAACCCTGGAGCTATGATGATCTCAAGTTACAAATCCCCAATTGGCGACTCTATCTTTGTAGATTTAAGTCCATTCGCTGAAGAATTGACAATCTCAGATCATGTAAAATATGATTCAGAAAAGGAATGGGATGCCCTTGTACAGGACATCACTAATGGCAAACACTGGTTTTTGAAACCCTATCTTGGGCATGAACGACCAGGTTGTTCCAGAGCTTTATTCTCTGAAAGATGATAGTCCAACCAATGATTATATTAGTGCCATTGACGATTACCTAAGATGCAATGAACATCTTGATGACCTTAATCTAGAGCATCTTGATAACATTGATTTGGTGTATGAGCCTGAAGATAATTATCCCTCAGATGGATATATTGAAGATAGCGAATCTTCCACTGATTCCCAGGAATATGTTGATGATTCCCATGAATACGTTAAGGATGCTGTTGAATCTTCAACTACTGAATCTTCACTGGAATCTGATGAAGAGGACTATCCACCCATCTTCATGAATCATCACAAAGAACCAGACGTCTCCGAAGTTGATGATGATCATGACTGATGATCTTATCCTGGAAAGTAGACCAGAACCAATGAATACAATACCTAAAAATATTCGAACTGGGTTTCATACTTTTACTCTCGATGATGTTAAGGTCGCTACATGGCCTTAAAGAATCCAAGACTTCTATACTTGGATGGTTACAAAGAACCTAGTCGAGCGGGAAAAGTAACTGATCCTATCAGAATTTACTTTGAGGTTCTCTGGCATTCTCAGATATTGGTGGACCGCAATAGGTGTTGCGGATAGGAACTTCTTTCTAACATCCCAAGACTTCGCTGCAAATATGAACATATTTCTAGAAGTCTTTTGTGGAGATACCGGTCAAAGACATGAAAAGTTGCAAAGGCAACTCTTCAAAATGAAATGTATATCATTTGATAGAGATAAAATTGATATCCATTTCCAAAAGATGGCAATGATCTACTTTGAGCTTGGTGGATATTCTAGCTTGAAGCAAGATTTTGTGTTATTATTGCAAAAGATGTTAGCGTGGTATGCAATGACGGTAATTGAGGATAGATTCAAATCTATAACTATCCCACATATTGGCTACATAAGGCAAGCTATTTTTCTAGCCCTGGATAGTATCTACACGAAGAGATCTGTTCTAAAACAAATCATTCAAAATAATATACCTCTTGATAAGGCATGCAGTCGAAGTGACCTTGTCACTAACTCTGACTGCTCTTGCTCAAGTCGTCGAGCAAGACAAAAGAGTGTCAAGCAGTATCGGAGATTCAAACTTCCTAGGCCACCTGATAATCAATATAGGATGACTAGGTGCACTAAGTTTTTCAGGAGAAGAAGTCCAGGCAATTAGAGGAAAAATGATCATTGCTTTATTTGCAACAAGCCTGAACACTTTACGAAGAATTGCCCTCAATATAAAAGATGTGTCAAGACCCTCCAACTCCTTGATAAATTAGCCGATCATACAGGAATATATCTCAGCAGATATGACGACCTTGAATTGGTATTTTCATTGGAGGATGAACCGAAGGGTGAAACTCTTTTCTCAATAGATGTCTATGAGATGGCTGGCGACGATACTGATATTAATGATGATCCAGGCCACAACATGTATCAGTGCACTTATGGATACAGGAGCTGCGTTATCTATCCTTAACCCAGCAGTTCTACCTAATGACCAATGGATTTCTCATTTCCAGAATTTTGGTACACCATCAAAGGAAATCCTTACGACTAAGTTGATTACAAAATATCCGATCGTAATTGAGTTCTTCCCCGAATTATAGTTCCAGACCAAACTCCTTGGTTCAGCTATTCTAAGAAGAGATCTCATCATTGGGTTCAACAATCTACATACAACTCAAGGATCGACTTGAGATAAGAACTAAGGGAATAGCTTTCAGGCAACAGTTCAAGCCATATACTTCAATGTCGAAGTTATTCCAAATATCCAGTGAAGAAGAAAGTATAGGAAATCCCACTAACACAGTCTCTATGTTCAAAACTCCAAGAATCAACCCAGATGAGATGGCGGAGTATCCACCGGAAAGAAAAACATAACTTGAGGACCCCTTTGATCCGAAAATTGTTATACAACGAAGGATGTATTATGAACTCATGGTATTCAAGAAGTATGGAGGATCCATCCTCAAACCTTTTGGAGTCCACCTGGAGTATCCATATTGCCATGTGCTCATTCTATTGGCGATGATTTCCCCCAAGAACTCCTATGGTTTCCCGTCCCTATTTTTTCCTTGGAAGATGAATATCACAAAGCTCAACGAATTATCTTCCATCAAAATTGGTGTATCCCAAAAGAAATATGGCCTAAAGAATGGGCTCGATGGAACTACACGGATGACCACCCCCAATGGGTAAAGGTCCGACAAGCTGCGAAAGAATATCAAGCCTCATATGAGATAACTAGAGATAAAGTTACTTAGGCCATTACTAATATAAGACTGGAAGTTCCATCAAAAAAATGGGATCACGATATGGCAGGGCCATCCAACGGAAATAGGTCCTTCACCAGATCGACCAAACGAATCCTTGAGAAGAAGGATTTGTACAAGAAGAAACATGATTTCGATTGGTGGATAGAAGAAGGATATTCAAGCCCACCTTCAACACCTTCAACCTCTGTATAATTGAATAACGCCCGATGACATGTGCAAGAAATTACCACTTACCTGCCAAAGTTTACTGCTAAACTTCCTAGCAAAGTTCGTCACAAGACTTCCAAGAAAAGTTTACCAATAAGATGCTTATCCACCTACTTGTAAGCTTCCTACAAGTATCTTATCCACCTACTTTGATGTTACAAACAAGTAGATTATCCACCTGCTTAAAAGATGTCTACAAGTAGCTTACACACCTGCTTGGAGTCTTCTACAAGCTGCTCATCCACCAGCTTGCACGTGTTGTGACATGCCAACAATTTAGTTTGTTTTATTTGTTTTGTTGTAGTAGTCTCCTTCACATGTTAAGTGGGGCCCAGTTTGAATAAATTTTGTTGTCTTTTATTATATTATATAAAGATAGTAAGTCCGGATAATGGTTTACTATTTTTAGATAGGATAGGGCTTATCTATTACTAGAATAGTGTGCCATGCTAGATAATGTTTTTAATTTTGGATTTTTTGTATTAGGCCACCTTTTCCTATAAAAGGGAGGCCAAGTCTGATTTGATAGACAGATTGAAAAAGATTTAGGATAGAGTCTTAAGAGTTTTTCTTAGAAAATCTCTTTAGTTGTACTACACTTTCCTATATTTTCCAGTATGAATAAAAAGATTGTTGGATAAACCTCTCTCTTGCTCTTCTCTCTTGGGGGGGATAGAAAGTTTGGTCCGGTAAGTAGTTGAAAGAATGGGGTAAGAGAAAACACTCCGCAAGTATGCTTGTTTGTTATCTCAATGGTTTCAATATCCGGCAAGTTTGACTGTAAGTGATTTCAATGGATTTTTGAGTTTATCAAAATCATCTTGACACAACTACATAGTAAGTTTACCATTTCATCGCTTGCTGTAATTACAATAGACTTTTGGAAATAATTAAGTACTTAAGACGATAACGGTAGAATAGAACTTGTTCCCAGACTATTGAAGGGCGCTATAGGCTAGGATAGCCTCGAAAAGCCCATGTTTTGTCGGGAAAAGTTGTATTATCTTCTGTACGGTTTACTGCTTAAGAGTAAGGTACCTATTGTGGTTGGAATCTCGCGGAGTTTTGGATGGTTGTGTAGCCTAAACTTGTGATAGTTGTCTCTTGAGGATGTTGCATGGCATGCCACCTATATGGACATGAACGCCTAATGTTTACATGGAAAGCTATTGAGTTGCGAGCTAGTCATGAATATTGTGGGGTGCCATTTGACGTCTCAAGCTTGAGATGAATATTGCACCATGTGTTGCTTCTCTTCCCCCCCGACCTATCTACTCCCTTATTTGGTCCTTGTCCCGACAGTGCTTATGTCACTCATAGAGGATATTGGGGACACAATATTCTAGTTTTTCTTTTGTATGTTTTAGTCTCCAGCCCATAGACTTGGCAAGTATATATATGAAACGACCCCAAAATGCCCGAAAATGTGCTTCGGAAACACCTATAATTGTAATTTCCATATATCTCAAAATCCATGCATGATTTCGGAAATTCGACTTCATATTCTTATTCGTGGGGTCAAATTGAGTGGGAGATGGGTCTAACCCGAAATTTAGAGCAACCGCATCAAAATTCGAAAATCGCAAAAAATGCGATTTTCAGGGTCAACTTTAAAGGGGCATATCTCTTAGCACACAAGGAACTGGAAGGGCCACAACCTATTAAATTAAACCTCTATGAGTTAGCTTTCCAATGCACTTGGTTTCACCTCATTCCGAGTTAGGATGAGGGAGTTATGACCATTTTCGTAAAACCTGTCGGTGCAGATTTGCAAATTCCAGTGAGCTAATTTA